>VDFB02340038.1:0-23176 GCA_007258455.2 Sequoia sempervirens
TGCCCAAAGGTATTTTTATGTTTTCATTTGTGGTTTATCAAGACATGCTAAGAGTTTTAATTGGGGGTCCTTGGGCTTTTTACCTAGGTTTAAAAAAAAAATCACTTTGTAAATGGAAACCAACCTTTGACTTGTTGGCCGATTTGGGGCCTCTACACCAACTTTGGTTTTCCTTTTGGGCCTTTCTTTGGAATTTTGGGAGATGGGAATCTTAAAGGGTATTGCGAACTCCTTTGGGAGCCTACTGGAAATTGATAAGATTACTTAGGAGAGGTCAAGGTTGGTGTATGCTCGAATTTGTGTCAATGTGGTTTTCAATATAGTTCTTCCCTCTTCAATATTGCTGAAGTCCAAGTTTGGAAACTTGACTCAACCCTTGAAGTATGAAAATGCCCGCCTCTTTTGCCAACATTGTAAGAGGTTTGGACATCTTGTCAATTTTTACATGGTATCGGATGAGGGACCTAAAGCCAAAAGGAAAAAGGGTGAAGAGGATGTTTCGTCTAAGGGCATGGCTTCTGGAGTACAACCTTCTTCCACTTCCCTCAAAAGGTGTCTATCCTTTTTTTGAGGGACAATCAAGTTCTTGAAAAGATGGCTGTGTCTGAGCCTCTAGTTGAAGTTAATGAGTCGGGTGGCATGAACTTCAATATTGTGGCTCCTGCTTCTTCCCTTCCTACTCCATGCTTTCCTTCCCTCAAGGATTTGTGAAGGGAAGATACAATTATAGAGAAGGTCCTTGGTGAAGATCCCATGTTGGTGATGAATGTTCTAGATTTGAAGAAGAGGGAGCAAATTAATGGCTTTGATGAAGCTCTCGAAGAGGGAGAGTATGTTCTGGATGACACTACCCTATCTCTAGAGGAGATTAATCCTGCTTCTCATCTTGGTACTAAAAATCTGAGCAATTCACTAGCTCTTCTTGGCTTTCCCCAAGGATCTAGTGATAAGGAGGATGAGGAGGGATGGTCACAAGCCACTACAAAAAGAAAAAAATAAAAAGAAACTAGATGTTGGAGGGAAAAACAAGGTGGGAAGACCCTCCCAAAAGGAATCAAGAATTAAGGATACTGTGAGGGATGTGGCAACTGGAAAACAGAGAACCTTGGACTCGATCATGGGATCGAAGCCCAAGAAGAAGTAGTTTGGGGGCTAGCTTGTATGGTGGTGGAGGTGTCTCTATTTTCTACTATGAAGTACATCTCCTAGAACCTAAGGAGTCTTAATAGCCTCTATAAATAGTTGTTGGTTAAATCCTGCATTCTTGACAATAAAGTGGATGTCCCACTCTTACAAGAAATGAAGATAAAGAAAGATACTTTTGAGAAAGCTATTGTTAGCATCTGGCCTGGTACTACCTTTTTTGTTAGTGAGGTTGAGGGAGCTTTAGGAGGTATTGCTACTCTTTGGAATCCTTCTAAATTGAAAGGTTCTTTGCATTCTGTGAGTAAGAACAGTCTTGAGATTACTTTGGAAGATGTTTCTCAAGAGAAATGGAATCTTGTTAATATCTATGCCCCCAATTCTAGCAAAGATAGAGTGTTGTTGTGGGAACAACTAAGTGAAATTATTTCTAATGGGAGTGATGAATATTGGATGCTTGGAGTGGACTTTAATTCTCCTCTCTTAACCTCAAAAAAGTCAGGAGGGTTGGATGATTTCTTAGATAGTATGATGGAGTTGGCTAAGTTCTTTAATTCAACTGGTCTAATTGATATCCCCCTCCAAGGAACTAAGTATACTTGGTCTAATAGGAGGATTGGAAACCATATTATCCAAGTCAAATTGGATAGATTTTTTATCTCTGCTTACTGGGATATTTCCCAATTCCTTTCTCTTTCTGCTTTCCCAAGGTTTGGATATGATCATAATGCTTTGGTGTTGAAAAGAAATTTGGACCATAATAGAGGCCCCTTCACTTTTCATTTTTAAGCTATGTGGGGCCTCCACCTGAATTTTTTTGCTTTAGTTCAGTCTTGGTGGGAGGAGCCCATAATAGGTACCCATATGTACTATTTGGTAGAAAAGCTACACAAAATTAAGAAAAAGGTGAAAGGGTGGAATAAGTTGACCTTTGGCAACATCTTTGAGATAAAGAATACTCTGGGAAAATTTTTAAAAGAGGTTCATGATATTATGGATACTGGCATGGTGGATGAAGAGATTTGCGTGAAGGAAAGAGATCTTAGATCCTAATGGTTTAAGATAAATAAAAAGGAGGAAGTCTTCTGGAAACAAAATTCAAGGGTCCAATGGTTGATGAAAGGGGATAGGAATACAAAATTATTCCACCAATCGACCCTTAAACACATAAGTAGAAACAAAATTAGATTGTTGGTGAAAGAAAATGGTTCTATTGTGACCAATGAAAAATAGATTGCCAAGGAAGTTGTTGACTTCTTCTCGTCTTTTCTTATGAACCTTGGCAATGCTTAGATTAGGTAAATTCTAACCTTCTTGAAGTTATTCCTAATGTTATTTCAGATTTAGAAGTTAGAAAGGTTGTTTTCTCCTTTTGTGCCTTCAAATCCCTTGGCCCAGATGGTTTCCCTCCTACTTTCTTTCAAAATTACTAGGATATTGTCAAAGATGATCTCTTTAATGCTGCTAGGGATTTTTTTAGATTAGGAGGTTGTTGAACCATTTGAATGCTACCTTTATAGCTCTTATTCCCAAAAATATTGATGCCTCAGCCATTAAGGATTATAGACCTATTTTCCTTTACAACATGGTCTATAAAATTTTCTCTAAAATTCTGGTGTATAGACTCAAACTGGTGCTTGGAAAAATGATAGCCTCTAATCAAAAAGGGTTTGTTCAAGGTAGAAACATTCTTGATGTTATTTCTACCCATGAAATAATTCACTCTATGGATCACTCCAAAAATCCTAGTATGGCCTTTAAAATAGATATATCCAAGGCCTATGATAGGGTTTCCTGGCTTTTCCTGTTTGTTGTTCTTAAAAAGTTTGGGATTGAGGATAGATTTCTTAAGTTGATTTCTACTTGTGTTTCTACCCCATGTATTATGTTTTGGTCAATTGTGTCCCCCAAGGTTTCTTTTCATGTGGTCGTGGGCTTAGACAGGGTGACCCTCTTTCTCCCTACTTGTTCATCATCATTGCTAAAGTTCTAGGCATGAATATTCAAAAGCTAGTGGACTCACAAGCTCTCAAAGGTGTGAAAGGTGCTTCCTCTCTGAGGCCTGATTCCCATCAACAATTTTTTAATGATACTCTAATGTTTGGGGATGCTTCGATTGGGGAAGCAGGCTTATGGAAACAGGTTCTCAATGACTATGTTGTTGCTTCTGGTCAGTGTATAAACTATGAAAAAATCAAATTTTACTTCAACACTGAAAAAGAAGATAAAGGATAGAGTGAAAAAAATTATGGGATGTTAGAAAGCTGAATTAATGGATGCCTACTTGGGCCTCCCTTTGTTTTCTAAGAAACTAAAGAATATCTACTGGAACCAATTGTTAGAGACAATCCAAAAAAAACTAGCAGGATGTAAGGGGAAGCTTCTAAGTTCGGCTGGTAAAATTCAACTCCTTAAAGCCTCTCTTCATAATATTCTAGTTTATTATCTTTCCCTCTTTAAATTCACTACTCATATTGGGGAGAAGATTGAATAGATTTAGTGAAATTTTTTGTGGTCTGGAAAGAAGGAAAAAAACAAACTATGTCTAGTCGACTGGGATAAAGTATGTTTGCCTACAAGATGTGGGGGTTTGGGGATGATAAGAATTACAATGCTAAATAAAACTTTGATAGCTAAGATTGGTTGGAATCTCTTGGAAGGTTCAAAAGCTTGGGTCAAAAAATTTCAAGCTAAGTACCTAAGGAACATGAATACTGACTACTTTCTCTCACAATTGGATTTGCCTCTAGGTTCAACTTTATGGAATGATCTTGTGAGGTTAAGGAACGTGCTAAAAATGGGGGCAAGGAAGAGAATAGGGAATGGAAATTTTACTGATTTTTGGAAAGACCCTTGGATAGAGGTTTCCACTCTGTCTGTCCATGATGATTTGAATCCTCTCAAGTAGAGCTTAAATAGGATTTGTGGTAAAAAGGTGTGTGATTATATAAATTGAGATATAGGTAACCAAAATGGAAGGAGTTTGATACCTTATTAAGGAGAAGCAATTTGAGAGGTCAAAGATAGGTGAATTGGGATACTATCTTGACAAACTTCCATAATTTGATAGGGGAGGCTAAGTGGTTTGATAGAAGAAGGGAGGATGAGTGGCTCTGGAAAAACAACTCTTCTAGTTGTTTATCAATCAAAAAGACCAATGAAGATCTTGTGAGGGCTTAGGGTGCAATTCCTAACCACTTATGGGACAAGGTGTGGCGAAAGAATTTGGTTCCTAAAATAAATACTTTTTGGTGGACTACTACCCATGGAAAAATTCTCACCGTTGACAACCTAGTAAAGAGAAGCTTCCAGCTGGTTAACAGGTGTTCCCTATACAAGCAGGAAGAGGATTCCATAATCCACATTTTCTTTCAATGCCAGTATGCTAGGGAAGTTTGGTCTTGCTTTCCGTAGTTGTTGTCTTTAGATTGGGTGTTTCCCAATTCTATGAAGCTATGTATTGAGGGTTGTTCAAATTGCCCTTTTTCTCATAATGTAATTGTGGATATGTGGAATCAAGTGCCTCCTTTTGTTACCTGGGGTCTCTAGAAGGAAAGGACTAATAATTTTTTTAGAGATGAGGAGAGAAGTAGTTGAGAGGTTAGTCAGATAATTAAGTTACAAATCAAGGAAAATATTGAGGTGGGAAGATACAACTTCTTTATCACCTGGCCGAATTACAAAGAAATGAGGCTTAAAAAAATTGGGGAATAAAGAGGGACTTAGCCAATCTTAATTGGACTAATATGCTTAACAAAATGGGTATTGTATGGATTCCTCCATCGAAAGATTGGGTTAAATGTAACTTTGATGGGTGCTCAAAAGGAAACCCGAGACAAGCTAGGGCTGGAGGTCTAGGTAGAAATCATATAGGTGAATGTATTATGGGCTTGGAGTTAGTTTGGGTGTCAGCTCTAACAACAAAGCAGAAGAAATGGTTGTTCTTAAAGTTTTCAATTTCCTGAAGGAATTGGGGTATACAAATGTTATCATTGAAGGGCACTTTAAGCTAATTGTGGACATTCTAAATGAAGATGTCGCTCCTCCATGGGAAATAAGAAATATTATTGATAGATTCAAAGTCATTAAAGAGTTATTTTAATTCCTGTCGAGTTCAACTTATGTATATGGAAGGGAACAAGGTTGCCAATTGTGCGACCAATGTGGTGCTAAGCTGCAGGGGATAGACACTGCCACATTGGACAAATAGAAACATGTCATCGAGTTTAAGGGATGTCATTCTTAATGAAAATTTTGAAAATGTATATCACATGCAAAATTAATAAGGTAGTGGCTTGTGGGACTAAGAAGTACCAAGTGGTGGTGTTGAGCTTTCTATGTAAGGATGGCTTATGGAGTACATGATGGTATAGGAGGATCTTGGAAGGAGATAAATTTATCAAATTTCCTCTAAATTTGATGTTCAATAATCACATGATTTTATTGGATTTCCTAAAGGTTGTCATATCTATGCATGCCGATAAGCTCTCTATCAGAAATCCCCATATTTCTATAATGGGGAAAGGTATGAATTTAATTAAGATTGTTAATTCTAGCAAGTTTAATGATGATTTTTTAGTTCCAGGAAATGTGAAGTTGGATTTCATAATAAGAAACTTCTCAAATTGCCATTATTCACCATCTCTATGTATTTCTTGGGTTGTGAGTGTTGGTTTCAGTTAGGGAAGAAAGAATTTTGTGGGGGATAGTATGAAGAAAAGCCCTCTTCAACATAAGAATCTATAAAGGAGTAAAATGGGAAAACCTAGGAAAAGAACAAAGTCACCAAATTGTTAAGCTCTAAAACAGAATGTTGACCTCTGGAGGATGTTTGAGAATGGGAGTATGGTCCCATTCTTCCAATCTCTCAAAGGATACAACGAGAGCTTAGCGGTGAAATTCACTAACTCCTGGAAGAAAGGTTGTGTCACTATTGGCACTATGAAATTTGAGGTCACCACTCGCCTCATTGCCGAAGCTACGGGTTCACAAAATTCTAGGTTAAAAGTGGCTAAAAAAAGTGGAGCTGACTACCAAAGGTTAGTTGATAATTTCCTTCATGAAGGAAGAAATCTCAAGCACTTCTAGAATGGGTATGCCAAACTCGAACTTCCTCCTCCCTTTTCTCTTGTGAGTTTGTTTGTTATGCATTATTTTACTCTTGAAGGTAGGTACATGTCTATTCATGTGTATCACTTCCCTCTGTTGAACCATATTAGGTATGGGGAGTGTATTAATCTTCCTTTCTATTTGTTGTCTTCTCTGTAGCTCAATATTAAAAAAGGAGCTAGCCCTCCTCTCCATCAAGGTCTTATACTCACTCTGTATAAATTTTCCCTTCCCAAGATCCTCACGAAAATCCCTTAATTGCTAGGAATGTGAACCCCGACCGGACTGATGAGGAAAATGTGCAATAGCCAGAGGAGGAAAACCCCATTACTGATGACCTCCTGGTTGAAGATCCAATTTCCTACCACCCTCTTGCTTTTGCCACTAGGCATGTGCTTATCCCTACTAAAAGCAACTCCCCTGCAACTAATGTGTCAAATCCTTCTACCCCTCAGTCGCAAAAGAGTGAGGATTCGAGAAGTTTTGAATTATAGCTAATTAAAGCAACACCTAAAAAGAGGAAACACTCTCCCCTACTATTGGAGCCCCTAAAAGCAAAGAAACCTAGACGTGACATTAGTCCTAGAGATGCAATTCATATATCTGAGGAAGGGAATCAAATGGGGGAGAAAGAAATTCTACAAGGGCAAGGGAGTGGTAGTAGTGGAGGAAGAAGGTTGGCTCATTTGGAAAAGGTGGCCTCGAAAGAGAAAAAAGGAAAACAAAAAGTGTTAGCAAATGAGGAGGAGGAATTGGGGTATGAAGATTTTGAAGCTCAGGAAGAGGAAGAGTCTAAAGACTTCAACTTTGAGGACACTGCCTATGAGATGGGGGAGGATGCTTCAGAGGAGGAAAAAGAGGAGGAAGAGGAGGAGCAAGTGGATTCTTTTGAGAGAAAGTTCGAGGTTAGGAAAGAGCAGGATGTTGATCTCTGCGGTATAGAGAGAAAAGCCGAGGATATAGGTATTGAATTTTTAAAAAAGCAAACTAACTTTCTTGTAGGTTCAATTTGAAGATATGGAGAAGGTGTTAGTTACTCTCATGAGAGTAACTAATTGGTTGATGAGAAGAGATATGATTGGTGCGGCCTCTAGTGAAACCAAGCTAACCATGAAACTGAAGAAATAGGGGAAAACTAATACCTTGAAGCTGTTGGATGAAACTAAGGGCCTTGACTGGCACAAATACATTGCTCTCATGGGAGAGTATGGGGACCTGCTTAAGAAATCCAACTAATGGCTTGTGTTAGTGCTCTATTGTTTTTTGATGGGTTTTTTAGCCTTTTATAATATCTGGGACTATTCTATTATCTTCCTTAGGTTTTGGTGGAATAGCACCTCGAATATTGTTGATCTTATTAATGATCTTTGTAGTTTAAAGCATGTTGGTAAACACTTTATGTTTTTGATTGATGATGGTTGGATCTTGGTTATTCTGTTAAATTTGGGCCTTCGTGTGAAATATAATGTTGTTTTGTGGTTCTAAGGTGGTGTTGTTTCCCACCTCTCTCTGCTTTTTTTGGTTTGTATTTGTTTTATGGGATCAAGGCCCTTCACTACTTATCTAATCAAAAACATTGTCAACATTCTTGAATACTTGCATTATCATTTAACTTGGGATACATTAACAAAATTATGGAAATTCATTTATCATTTCAACTGTCTATAAGTAGAATCAGGATCCTTAAGTAGTTTAGTTCACAATCAAACTTTGGTTTTTTAAAACCCTTGACTAGGACCTAGTCACCATTGGGAAACCCTATCTTGCTTGTCTTGGATAAACAAAAAAAAATGAGACCTTTGTTGGACAAGTTAGTTTTATGAACAAGTGACAATAAATATTTTTTCGATTAAAATAACTAAAGAAGAATATATGGATGCAACACATGCTTATAAGGAGGCTATATTATTAAATAAATTAAGAGAGTATTTATTTATTTTTGATCGGTAAGCAAGAGATTTTGTATTAATATGATAAAAGGTACATTGATCGAGCCCAACTTGATTTTCCTATAAAAACATCATACATCCAAAGACACACCAAGAAACTTACTCAAAGGACCCCTACAATGGACTACCAGATGCCAATTTATAGACCTTATACCCTAGCTTCGATTAATACAGAGAAAATGTCAAACATCGACTTAGCTTGAAGACCCAACATAATATACTTTGTTTCAAAAAGGAAAAAAAAAGGAGCCACCCAACAGCTACCCCTGTTTACCAAACATTTTGCTGAGCAAAAACCCTGAATTCCCTCTTCTAGACCAAGTGTTCAACTTGAACCAAACGAAATTTCTTCTTCAAGAAGTCCACCCCTGCAATAGCCAATCTCCTATGTTCCACAATTTCAAACCCATTCACATCCAACAGAAAGGGAAAATAACTGACTAAAGCCTCTAGGTCATTGAGAAGATGAAGATCCCTCAAATGAGGAATTCCCTTCCCTAAACGAGTTGCAGCCAGAGCCCTATCTAACCCTACCAACATGTCCTTGCAAAACAACCACCTCATAATAACCCTCACATCTACTTTGGTGACCTTGACATCCAACAAACCCTCCAACACCCAAGAGGAAATGTCAGAATCTAGTCAGTATCCTTTTGCTTCCTCCACGAAGCCTTCCCCTACAATACATTTGATAGCTACAAAGGTCAAATAATTGGGATGGTGGATGAGGCGTTGCAGACGGAGAGTGGATATCTTACCTTCAAATGCTACTTGCCTCTTTGAACTTTTGAGCTGCACCAGAGTGTCCATGCTGCCTATCTCTAATTCCTTAGCAGAAACTAGCAAGATGAACTGGCTCATTGTTTGGCGAAAATGTAGTTTTGGAGCAAAGGCTAAACCGCCAGTTGAATAAAATGGGCGTGCTTAGCAATAATGCTCGTAGTAGCTATCTATTGTCCTCGAAAGGATGTCTCACACATCTCAAAGCTAGCGGGTGATGATGGTTTTATCAGCATCTAGAGGGTTTCCAAAAAAAAATGCAAACTATGAGTCCAAAGCCGCCACCTCACCTTATACCTTGCCACCTGACCCCATCGATGTGTCTGCCACATCCACCCACTATGGTGAAGTGGCACCTGCCCATCCTCCCACAAGAGACAATATTTATTTTAAGAATATTTAAATTAGTGAATTTCAATTCATAGAGTGTACTTTGTTTGGCAAGAAATCCTATTTACCGTGGTACAACCAAGCATATTGATGTACAATATCATTTTGTGAGGGAGAGGGTTGACACCAAGAATGTTTAGATTAAAATATTATAGACACTTAGGTAAATGCTACTAATTCTTTGAAAAAACCTATAAGCACCACCAAGTTCATGTGGTGTAGGGATGAGATGGGATTGATCCATTCCTAGACACGAGGTTAATTTCTTGGGTTGTATACCGCACTCTCTCCTATAATAAATATCTAGTTGGAAAATGTTAGGACTTGGGTGATATTCACCAACAAATAGTTCTTGAAGTAAGATTTCATCTACAAAATATAATTTGGTATGTAGTGAGTTTTAGATGTTGTGGTAAAATAAGCATATTGATTTAAATTTGATGATTATATGGTGACAATCACAAGTCTATTGGATAAGAACTCATAATGACATATAGAATGCAACGTTGCTAGAAGAATGGATGTTAATGCTGATAAACTTGCAATAGAAATAGATTTCATGTGGAACTATGTGGGAGCATAATAATATTTTGGAAGATTACACAAGGTGCCACAAATTGTCAAAATTATTTTTTTACATGTGCTACCACAAGCTTGGAGTTAGTAGTAGTGGCTATATAGGAAAACATGTGTGGTAATAACTATGTATACACGGTGGTTATCCATGTGGAGACATCCTATTTGGTAACATGTGTGGTATGGTGACATCATAATATAGTCATAGTATAGTTGTGTGATTGTTGATATTCCACATGTTGGTTGGATAGTTAAATAGTAGATATTCCTTATTTATATCTATAGGTATTTCATGTGAAGGTACCAAAGTTTATTGGTTGGATACAAGGTTAGTTTCTAGATAAAATATCATTGGAGTGAGACATTAGAGTGATTATATGAATCCTTTGATTCTAAATAATATAACAACGATTATATTTTAGTAGTGGGTTTTCTCCTATAAGAGTTTCACATGTAAATCTACATGTCATGTGTAATCTTGTGTATAAAAATGTTCCATTTAATTTTTTTAGTGTTAGATAGATTTGGAAAATATTGTTAACTATTTTTGGATCACATTATCTTAATTTGTTTTACCCTAATTTATTTAATCATTTATAATAGTGATACATATCCCCCAAAAATATCAACATTGTTGAAGCTAAAAGAATAATCCATATCCATACCTAAGTTTGAGAAAATATGGGTGAACTTATTATAGTTGTTTCATCAAAAAGTGGAATTGAAATAATCTCATTCGCATCACCACTAGAGGCTTCTAAGCAAGTTGAAAATAGTTCACAAAATAAGTAACTCTCATCCTCTTGTAGTGAGAAATAAATTTGTTCATTAAACAAGCTTTAAAATGTTTGTATGGATATAATTTTTAATATTGTTTTAATGAATTTACCATCTTGTATGGGCAATAGTGAAACCAATACTAGTTATCCTTTGTCACCATCAAATAAATATCACACAAATATTCATCTAAAATATTATGTGAGACCCTACCCTTCTGTGATCCCATTCAGTCTATGATGGATCTTGTCCAATATAAATTAGGTGTCTCTATGTTTGGATACTATACCTGAGTTTATGAGTGATGGTTGTTTCTACATATCAACAATATACATATGCTTAACTATTATTGGATAAGGCTAATTGAGTAATTTCATCTATCTAATGGTACCATGATTTCTCTATGATAACTAGATGTGTTCTTTAGATTGATTTTGCAAGTATGGGTTGAATGAGATGTTCAGTCATGAGAGGTTAATGGTTATTTAGTTTCTAGTGGTAGCATTATGTATATCAGGGGTATTAAGCTATAGGGATTATTGAGATGGTTGCTTAGGTGATGCACTTTATTTCCATGGGTGGTGTTGATATAATTATGGATGTTATGTTTCATATTGTTCATGTAATAATCTTTTAGGTGGTCAATTGTGATTAATGCATTTGTGAAATGATGTATTGTATATGTTATCTTATAATTGATTAGTTGATTTATGATGATATGTGATTATGATGGATTTATTTTGGATATATATATAAATATATATACATCATATTGACACCTTTTTGTTGAGTTTATAGGAATTTTAATGTCAATGGAATTAACGAGGGCTCACTTAGCCACTTTGTGTTATTTTGTATGATATAGGACCTAGGCATGAAATCCTATGGTTTATTGGTCAATTATGTTGGAATATGTTATTTTAAGTGTTATGTGTTTATGTTTTGTGCAAGTCTTGATTTGAAAAATTTTAAATATGATTTTTAAGTGTTTTAGAGAGGTCTAGGATGTATTTTATGTGTTATAAATTAGTCTAGGGCCTACATGTACAATTTGGGATGTTGTTTTTGTCATTTGTAATCTTATAAAAAAATGTAGACCCTCCCTTTACCCCCACTTACAAAAGTGGCCAAAAGGAGAGGGTAGTTGAGTGGTTGTGTTGGTTATGGGAGGAAGTTATCTCTCCCTTCTCTTTAAAACTCCTCCCTTATGGAGAAGAGAAAGTTATCTCACTCATTTTTTGTGTTTTGAAAATTTGTGATATTTGGTTTAGAGTTCTTGAGAGGGAGAAGAGGGAAAGAGTGTTGGGAAGAGGAGGAGGCCAAAGAGAAGGCTTGGAGGAGGAGGGTTTCCATCCAAGAAAGTCTACCATTATTGGGATAATTGCAATTTGAGGTATTCTCCTTTGGTTTTATGCAATAATGTATGAACTTGTTTTATGGGGTTTGACTTGAGGGTTTTTTGAAGTGATGTGTTTTGTTGTACTTTTTGTGTTGTTCCTTTCTTTGTATGATTTTTAGGGGAGTTCACCCCCTCTTGTGAAGAAGAGACTTTGGTCCTCTATGTGCAAGGGTTTAAGTGGGCACAACTCCCACATATAGAAGCATCTTTATATTTTGGGATATGAGTATCCTTTGTGTATATTGGCTATTACCAAGGTACAAGCACCCTAATTTATTGGGGATACGAGTATCCCATTTTACTTTATACAAATTGGTTGCTTTTGGAGAAATAAAGGTGTTGATGTGGTGTTGAAGTGGTGTTTGTTGGGTTGTTGATGTGGTGCTTTGATGTGGAGTATTATTGTAGATAGTTGACTATGGTGTTTATAAATTATATATGTTTTCCCATTTAGATTGAGTGCCTACTCCCCCTACATGGTTTTCCTTTGTGGCAAACCATTGTGTTAGGTATATGTTTGTGTACTTGGGAGTGGTTTAATATGTTAGTCCTTCGTGTGTACATGCGAAGTAATTTTGTGTTTTGTATGGATTATGTTTTGTGATCGAGTTTCCTTATGTGGCTTAGTGGTTTCCCCATGCTTGGGGGTGGGTTGCCTCACAACCCTACAAATGGGCGGATAGCCCATTGACATATTGTGGTGTTTGTCTTGTTTTCATTTTCAAAATTTGGATGTAGTTTTAGAATATGTGCTTTGTGTTACATTGGTGGTTGTCATTGCACCAAAAGATTGACCTATTAATGTCTGATACAACCACCATATTTATACAAGATCCATAGGAGGCAGTTAAGCCATGTCATAACCCAAGCTCTGCGTTGCACAAGGAAGACCAAGGGACACACCATCTTGCAACAATCCCCCCCAACGCAAGTGAGGGGTTCAAACTTGTGACCTTGACTCTAATACCAATTGTTACATTGGTGGTTGTCGTTGCACCAAAAGATCAACCTATTAATACTCGATACAACAACTAGATTTATACAAGATCCATAGGAGGCAGTTAAGCCATGTCATGAACCCAAGCGTTGCATTGCACAAGGAAGACCAACTGACACACCATCTTGCAACACTTTGGAGATGTTCAAGTTTATGAATTGGGAATTTCAATAAGGCCACAAACTTTTCATTATTAACCATTTGATGTATATTATGGGGCAAGTGTCAAAACTTAAAATTGTATCATTTTGTTGAATTGTTGGGTTCTCAAACATACAATTGTGAATTTTTGTTTAAGAAAAGAAAGTCTAAATTACGTCAAGTACAAGTTTTGTATTGATTGATATGATTGCAAATGCTCTCGTTAAATATAATAGATGACTTATTACTTTCATATGAATGTTATATAGCCAAAAAAGAAATTTGAATTGCTATTTGTCTACATTACTATTGTAGGAAAAATTCAAATAAAGAAAAGAATTCCTTGTATTCTAGTCTTAAGTACCAAGGAAAAACTTGTGATTTGTTTCGTAACTTGATTATATTTCTAAGATTGAAAATAAATTTTCTTATGGAAAAGAAATAAAAATAAAATTTTGTTTGGTTGAAAACGTAATTATGCATAGCATGGAGATAGTAATGAAAGAACAAATGTGGATTCTTGTTAAATGAACTTAGTTTTTCTAAACACTATTTCTCTCAGTCCAATAATGCCTTAGACTTCGCCCAACAAGATAGCTTTGAATGCATTGCTATTTACAATTCTGGAAATTTATCACTCTGCCTGCAGAGATTTCCTATGTAGAAGTTACCAAAAAAATTATTGCATTTATTATTCGAACCAGTCTTAATTAAGTTTCAAATTAAAAAAATAGAACTTAAGCAAAAGATTTTGTTTTTGCGCCTTTGTCAGGCCACACTCTGCCTCAAGAAGCCATTAATTTGTATGAAAACCTGTGTAGTTTAAGACAGTCCATATTTTCCATGAATCTTCTGTAGTTTGGAAGGAAAAACTGATTTGGTTTCATGGTCAGTTTGGATTGATAACTACTTGTTCAATCTAAAAACTAAAAGCAAAGAATTTAATTTTTAATCATACAAATAAGGCAAAGAAGTGTTCATTAAAAATCTGAAAATAAATGGAACCATAATTACGTAAAAACACTTTTGACTCGAGCTATGCGATAGGGTCACAAATGAGGGACCTCATCTCCAATATAAATTCTCAATAATTACACCCCAATAGGTTTTGAACCTTGATGACAAAGAATAACAACACAACTTAACCATCACACCATACCACTATCAACAAATATTTTTATGTACTTATTATATTTATATACTAATTAATATATTTGAAATTTAGATTTAAAAACTTGACAAAAATAGATTAATTTAAAAAAATTTATAATAGAATACTATATAAAAACAATACTAAAATACTAAAAAAAAAAAACAATACCCTTTAGAAATGATCTCTAAGGCCTTTTACTATCTCTTTAGAAGGTGGTTGCTTGGCCCACAAGGGTAAGATATGACATTAGTAATAAAAGCCTACATGTGAAGGGAATTTGGATTTTTATTTGGATTTTTATATATATTAAAACCTAAAATCCTAAAGATAATTTTTGTACCTTAATGTAAGGTCTACACAAAATTGAAAATGAATTTAACATAGCTTAAGGTCTCCCCACCACATGTGACTTTGAGAAGTACAAGGATGCTTCATGATTCTCGTGTATGTGATAATCAAGGACCACAAACTATAATATCAAAGGGTGGCCCCCACATAGAAAAGAGCTATGTTGGCCACTTACGGTTTTATATTCTCTAAGGTTTTAATATTTGTTAATATTTAGGGTTAACCCCATGCTTTGTAAAGTTCATTATAGCTTAAATATTCCCATTTATTAGACTTTATGAAGATAAGGTGAATATTCAAGTCTTTTTCCCAACTCTTCATTTGAGTGGGGACACCTTCCTAAATATATCATATTCACTCATCAATTATTGAAAATGAAAGATTTGGTTATCTTGCATTAAAAGAGACATTAATATAATATTCTAAAGCAATAAATAGCTTTCCACCATAGAGTAAATAATTAAATAACAATTATACTTTTAAGATTTATAGCTAGCATTAAAACAATACATATATAATTGAAGCTATAATTTAAATAAATTAAATGTGATATTTGACATATTTTTTTTATTGAGTAGAGTAGTATTATATTAGATAATGTATTTAAGAAGATTTAAAGATGGAGAAAATAATAAAAAATTATACATAATAGTAAGAGTTACAATGAGCTTTACAAAAGATACAATAAAAAAAAGATTGAACAAAATCAATATGGATAAATCAAGGATAAAGATAACCACAACCTTTAAAACAAGCAACTATTAACAAGTTATTATAAACTAAAAATATTCTTCAAGACTATACGGCAATAGAAAGCCTCGAATGAGCAATAACATTAGCAAAAATAATAATATGAATTATATTAGCTTCTCATAACTATGAATTTTGGATTTTTTGTTGATAAATCGTACTATAACCTTGTTGATCAATTTGAAAGTGACTAACTTGGAGATTGAGCCAATTTAATTGATAGGTGACCTCTTTGTTGTTCTTTGACATAACCTATGATTGAAAAAATAATGCAACAATTTGGAAGAAAATATTAAGAGTAAATCCTTGCAATTATAGTTTCGTGATGAATAATAGAAAGAAAACATAAATGAGCATCTTATTTTTTTAAAATGAAAACGGTAACTTATCTAATTGAATCAGCAATAATATTATTTCTTAGGCTCATTCAAAATAGAGCCTCTTTCCAATTCAAGTGATGACCAAACAAAGCTAGTAAATTTCTAAAAACAACCAATCATTGCTTTTTAACAACATGCATCCTCAAAATATATGTTTTACATTTTCTTTAGCATGACAAAAAATGCATTTATCTAGTTAAATAGACAATCATCTAAGTCTTTCACCAACATATAATTTTTAATGTAATACTTTCCAAGTAATCATTTGTGTTAGCCTTAGACTTCTAGATTTAAACACTTAACTTAATCCAACTTTTATGGCTTCAATTATAGTTCCACTTAATATTAATATAAGGAACTAAGAAAAGTGGGAAGAAGATGGAGAGAAATTTTCTTTAATGAGAAGATTAAGAAATGTTTGGGAAAAGATAATGTTAATCCATGAAGAAACTATAAGGTAAAGGGGTACATAGTTTGATAGCTAGATTGGACAAAACTAAGGATTGTTCTTAAAAATGAATTGTGTACATAGTTCTTGTTAAAATAAAATTAAGCTTTAATATTTGGCTAGAAAGTAGATTTTAGAGATGAGATGTTGCATATACAAAACGGGTCTAATACCTTTTCTGAAAAACAAATAAACTTTCTTAAGAAATATTACAGCCATTGGTTTTCTTTAAAAAATTATATGCTTGTTTCATCAAATGGAAGAAAAAGCAAATCTAAACCATGTTGTAGTGAAGATTCCTTCTAGCTTAAAATTTAACATACCGTTTACAATGATTTCTAAATAGTCTAAATATGGAAAAAAAACTATAATATGAAAATAAAGAGCAAGGAGAAGCTTATATAGCTAGTTAAAC
The DNA here is from genome assembly GCA_007258455.2 of Sequoia sempervirens. Classification (NCBI taxonomy): domain Eukaryota; kingdom Viridiplantae; phylum Streptophyta; class Pinopsida; order Cupressales; family Cupressaceae; genus Sequoia; species Sequoia sempervirens. The sequence continues at coordinate 16,756 of VDFB02340038.1, forward strand.
CTTTTATATTCCATTTTAATAACAACATCATTAATTATATATCTCAATAAAAGCTTCCATGGACCATCACCTTTAATCCCTCTACTAATCCATTCAACCACTAAATATACTCCTTACATTTTATGATCTATAATTGCAAACCCACCTTTGTATTTTGGTTGTATGCATTGAGACCAAGAGATGACTCTATAACTAGTAGTCCCATCCCATTTAGTCATATGAATTGTAAAATTACTTTACATATTTCTTCATAACCTCTATTTGATGGTATCCATCAAGACCAGAAATAAACATGGGTAGCAAGATAAAAATTATATCCCACTTGCACTTTCCTTACTAATGGAAGAAACTTGTTATCCTAATTAGAAATCTTATTATTAAGTCTATTTATGTACCAAATAGGATGCCTAGATATTGGGTAGTTTCACAATGTTTTGCTTATTTACATGAATTCATTATGCAATAGAACCATCTTAAGTTATTAAAAAATATATGTTTTGATTGATAACTAGAGATATTGAAACACAACAATATAAATTTAAATTATACAAAGTGTTAGCTAACTAGTTTTTAGTAATTTAAAAAAATAATAGGCATCACCAACAACGTCATGATTAATAACAACATTGTTAAATGTAGATGCTAGAATTAAGCTGAAATTTCTTGGTTATTTCTAACAAATGACCTAGAGGGTCAATATTAAGAACATATAAATATGGCAAGGATAGGAATCCTTGCACCTAGAGCATAGTAAAGGAAAATAATCAAAGGAAACATTGTAAATCACTATGTGTGCATTGCCATCATTAAAAAAATGAACATACATGATCCAAAGCCAAATCACTCCATCATTTTGATAGTAAACCTCCAACATATCTTGTAATAAGATTTATCAGTCTAATATCACTAAAAATGCATTTTGATTTGATTGTTGAGCCCATTCACATATACCCAAGAAAGAAAAAGATGTCAAGGATATATCTTCCTCTAATAAATCAAATTTATTTTTGTTTCACAATTCCCCAAACCATCAATTTTAATTTTATAGCTAAAAAAATAATAATAATTTGTAAGTATTTATTAAAGTAATAGGTCAGTTGCTTGAAATAGTTTCCTTGTTCTTCCCTTTAGGAAAAAAATGATTATGCCTATTTTGATAATTGGCCCTAAAACTTCTTTTCCAAAAGCATCCAAATAAAGTAGATAAAACCATCTTTAATATGTCTCACATAGTCTAATATAATTCTATTAGGATCCCATCAAAACTTAGAATTTTATTTCATGCCAAAGAAAATAATGCACACCCAATCTCTTCAAGAGAAAGAAGATGATCTAGCAACTTGCTATATACCTAGGTTCAAGATTATTGGGAATAGAATATTTAACTATTTCTTCAAGAGTAGCATGTATATCCTACCAATGAGTCTCCCCTTGGAAGAGTTTCTCATATAAGTCTTGGAATAATGATGTTATTTTAGAGAGTTTCATACCCAATTTCCCTAAAAGAAAAAAAAAGAAAAAAAAAAGATAGAGAAAATAAGGAAAAACAAAAAAGAAAGCATGGAAATTAAATAAGTTGCTCCTTCAAATGATGTTTTTCCTCAAACAACTAAAGAAAACAAGAAAAAATAACATAAAAAAATCATGGAAATCAAATAAGCTACTCCTTCAAGTGATTTTACTCCTCATATTCCTTCTTTGGAGGAAGGAGAAATTATCCCCTCTATGTTGCCAATTGATTCTAGATTTTCTTAAGAATCTCCTTTAGTGGATAACAAAGGTGTTGTTAATAATTTGAAGAAGAATCCTTTGGTTAAGACAAACTCATTTTCTCCTCTAATAATGGACATGGATCAAAATGAAAAATAGGATCTTACTAATGCAACCCCTAATGTTGATAACAAATTACTAGGGGAGTTATCCATTCCCCTCCACCTTTAGGTAAAGGAAAGGGAACTTAGAAATATAAATAAGGGAGAAAAATAGTAAATGTTGGATCTAAAGGGAAGTCAGGTAGACCTTTACATAAGGAAACAATATCTAAATTAGCAACAAGAGAAGTTGCTAATGGAAGACAAAGGACCTTAGTAGCTCCAGGGAAAATAAAAAATGAAAATCCTTTCCTAGAATACTAGAGGGATGAATATCTCTCATTACTAGAAGTTTCTTAAGAACCACATGATTGATGTGTTTCTTAAAATTATTGTGACTTAATAAATAAATATGTCATTTGATTCTTTTGTCAATATTAGTTGAGAAAATAAGACATTGCATTAATTGCCATATTAGCTGAAGGGGCCTTTAGGGATCTAGCTACCATTTGGAAATATACCCTATTTGAGGAATCTCTTCTCTTGAGAAATAATACATGCATTAATATTCAACTTCACCACAGTATAATCAAGGAAACCTCGATCCTTACAAGTATTTATTCCCCTAAGTATAGAGTGGCCATAAGATAAATGTGGAGAGACTTACGTAATTCTAGAAAGGACCTTTTTGGAATTAATTGTATGATTGCGAGTGATTCAACTCCCCTCTTTATCTATCCAAAAATTTGGGTGGAATCATTGACAACAACATGATGGATGGCGAGCAGCGGGAAAAGGAGCATGGGTAGGAGTTTGAATGTCCCTGTTGTAGAGGGTGAGGGAGATGCTGATTCTGAGGATGATACAACTAAAAGTTTAAATGCCAATGAGGGAATTTCCTAAGATTCTCAAGCATAGAGAAATGGATTTGTTTTATATTAATGCCCCAAATAGTTTGACCCCAATCAATTCTCAAGTGATACTAAGAATAATGTAGAGGTAGAGACCAATGTCTAAGTAATTATTGAGATATACTTGAGGACACAATATCTACTAGTAAGCAAAAGGGTGTTGATCCATTTTATAATTCTCTATTTATAAAGGGTCAATTGGTCCATAATTGTATGTTATATTTTGTCGCATCAAAAAATGTGATGCCATTAGAAGTTATGAATTACATAGGCCTAAAATTTTCTAAGTTTTATGAAAAATTATATGCCATGGATTCTCAAGAAGTTAACATAATTGGAGTTTCCTATAATATTGAAATACATCTATTTAGATTCCCAAGTAAGTGCTTCTTGATGGATGTAATTATAGTTGATAGTTTGGAACTAAGTAGAGTATTTTGTTATCAAGGAAATTGGCATCTTTAATTGGTGGTATAATCTAGAGGGATTTATCTTATGTTATCATAATAGTTCGAGGAAAGGATGTCTAAATGCATAAAAATGCTCCACATTAAGGAAAATCTTGATGAGGAAAAGAACAAGGTATGTTACATAAAAACTAATTCTAGAAATTTTATTGGATATTGTGATGATGAGGATAGAAATCACGTTGATATAATTTATCTCTCAACCTCTACTATTTGAAAATGATGGAATATGGCGTATGTATTTGGATGGTGTATTCTAAAGAAAGAAACAATACAAGAATTTTATTCGTGTCATCTAATGGAACAAATTCTAAGTTTGCTTTTAAAATAAACATTGAATACACCAATAATTTGGATAAGTATGAAGCCTTGCTAATTGGTTTAAACATCTATACTTTCAAATATGGAATCAAGTTATTAAAAGTTCATGATGATTCAAAATTGGTGGTGTCTTAGGTTAGAGACATATATGTTTCTAAAGAAAAATAATATGAATGCATAGGAATTCTATGTGAGATACCATTGAAATTTTTGAGGCTTTTGACATCAAGTGGGTGGAAAGAGACAATGTTATACTAGCTAATGCCCTTTTTGTTTTGGATTCAAAGTTTGACACTTCTTCTTTATCTCCCCACTAAAGGTATAGTGTTAAAATTGTCACTAGAACTAGTATTCCTAAGGACATATATAATTAGAAAGCATATAATGATGATGAGAAAATTTAAGAGTTTTTGAATAACATTAGTCCATTTGAAATTTATCTTATTGATTATATTCCCATGCTCGAAGAACATAATGGAAGGGAGATTATCTTTAAAAATGAAATCACATAGCTCTTGAGTAAAATGCTATTCTAAGAGGTCTTATAGCTTTGGAGTGAATGCTTGACAATACTAATTCTTATGAAGTAAGGAGTAGGATTATCAATGAAGAAAACATTGAGGTTGTGAACTTAGGAATTGATGCAGTTCCTAGGATGATTTACCTTGGTAAAAGACTTAGACTAAAAAAAGGTAGACGTTGATTGCATTATTGCAAATTTTTAATAAATGTTTTTCTTGATCATATGATGACTTGAAGGTATATACAGAGAGGATTTGATTCAACATATCATTCCTTCAAACCTTATTACAAAGAATTTTAGATAGAAATAGAGATGTATCAACCCCACACTTCCCCTTAGATGAAAAAAGAACCAAAAAAGATAAAGGAGGAATTAATTATCAATCCAATCAGAGAGTCTAAGTGGGTATAGCCTTGTACTAGTAAGGGAGAAGAAAGGGGACATTAGTATTTTGTAGACTTTATAAATTTGAATATCAAGTCGCTTAAGGATAACTATCTATTGGCTAGTATGGACAATTTACTATAAATGGTGATATGGTTAAGTTTGGTGTCAATTATGGATGACTTCTCAAGGTACAATCAAGTCATGGTCAAGGAGTTTGAACAATAAAAAATAGCCTTCACAATGCAATGGGGAACATTTGTCTATGTTAAGATTTCATTTGAGCTAATGAATGCATGAGCCACTTTTCAAAGGGAAATGGATACTGCCTTTTTTGGCCTTATAAATGAAATCATGGTGATCTATTTCAACTACTTACTCCAAGTATGAAAATGAAAAACTTAGATTTGATCTTCTAAAGGTGCTTAGAGTATGGGATTTTTTTGAATTCCAAGAAGTGTATATTTAGAGTGCAAGAAGGAAATATTATTGGACACACTATGTTCAAGGAAGGGGTGAGGACTAATCCTAAGTGAGTCAAATTAGTTGACCTCATCCCATATCCCAAGAAAATCAACACAATCTAGTCATTCTTTGGGAAAATCAACTTTGTTAAGAGATTTGTTCCTAACTTTGAAAAAAAAGATAAAGGGCATATCCAAGGTGCTCAAAAAGGGTAAATCTACTTATTAGTACAAGGAATCAATTGATTCCTTCATATAAATTAGATATGCACTTAAGAAGACAATGGCACTAGCAAGTCTAGATTATTTATAGCATTTTCATTTGTTTTCCTTTTCATCGTTTCACACTATCATTGTTGTTTTGTTACATAAGAAAAATGGTGGATATAAATAACCAATAACTTTATTTATAAATCCTTGAGAGATGTTGAATTGAATTACTCCATTATGGAGATGCACACTTATTCTCTTGTTAAGATGATAATTTTTTTTAGATCCTATCTTGTAGGAACCATAATTACTATCTATCTGCCACATATAATTTAGTAAGATATATTTTTGTTCAAAATGAGGAATGAAGAAAGAGGTGTAGACATATCAATAAGATCCAAGAGTATGAATTAGAGGTGACGACTACCAAGTTAGTCAATGATCAAGACCTAGCCAAATTAATGGAAAATACAAATTCAAATGTAGTTAAAGTGCATCAAGTGGACTTTGACTTGTCACTTCCTTCTTGTAATTTAAAGGATATCCTTGCTATAAGGATATTAAATTTTATATTTGAAAAATCAAAGTTGTTCTATAGGGATAGACGATCAATAGACAATAACATTGAAGCTAGAAACTCATGTATATGTATTTTAAGGGCCAATTAATGCGGAGAAAACTTGATGGTGTCCTCAAATATTTAGATAAAAGTAGTCTACAAGAGTAACTGATGAATTTTACCAAGGATTGTGTGGTGGAAACTTTATTTCTAGAACTATTGCTCATAAGTATGAGGGTAGGGTAGTGGTTTCCCATATTATTTATGGATGTGGCCAATTTTGTCAAAAAGTGTAATGCTTGCCAAAGATTTTTTGAAAGATGAAGTTTGCATGTGCTCTCACCCTCACAATCATCTCAATTGAGGCTCTATTCCAAGACTAGGGCATTCATTTTATTGGGGATATTGTTGAAAGATATAGCAATGGATATAAATAGATTATAGTTCCCACTAATTATTTTTCCAAAGAGGTGAAGGTGATCTCCACAATAAATGTTACATTAAAGGTGGTGATTGACCTTTTGAGCTGAATAATATAATCACATGATTTGGTGTGTTATTAATGATAGTTGCTACTAATAAAATATGTTTTAGATCCCTTGATCTCATTGATATGTGCTCTCAATATGGATATATTTGACACATTCACCCCTATCATCCACAAGGAAATAGATAGGAAAATATAGTAAAATGTATATCATGAATATCATATAAAGAAAACTCTAGATGCAAACAAGAAGAGGTGGGATGATAAATTAAAGTTTGCTTTTT
>VDFB02340039.1:0-15722 GCA_007258455.2 Sequoia sempervirens
TACCTCATCTTCTTCAGTGTTAGGATCCCAATTATTTTTATCATTAGTGCATTCAAAATCAGTGTAATCACTTGAAGAATAGAGAGAAACATTTTCAACATCCTCCTCATCATTTGCACTCACAACAATTGACCCAAATTTAGAGAATTCTTCACATGAAGAGAATTGCTCACTGCCTAGGAAACACAACCCTTCTAGGCTATTAACATATACCATACTAGAAGCAAGAGATTCCCTATCCATCTCATTAGAAGAATCATATTTAATGGAAGATTGGATTTATTCGATCTCATCACTTTGATTCCTCATTTGTGCCATATAATTGAAGTCAAGTGTATTCCCATCAATGACTAGTGCATCATTAGTCCTAGCTAAATCAATTTTTGAGGTTTCACCATGTGCCTCTTGTGTTTTCTCATAGCCTATGACATCCCAAGGAAGAGAATTAGGTATTATTTCCTTGTTCTCACATGTTGTCTCTTCATCCTCATCACTGCTACATGCACCTACTTCTATGTTGCTTGTAAAAGGAAAACATTCAACCATCAATTGTTTAGTCTCGGATACTTCTCCTTGATCTATTAGCCTTAGCCTTTGATTTTCCTCAACATGAAAATTATTGTACCCATTCTATAAAAAAACTAGGGCCATACAACCATGCTCAATATATTCCACCATATTTATCCAATCCACTACTTTATCAAGGCTATGAGGCTTCTGATTCTCAGACCACTAGCTTGATCCAGATTTGTAAGCTTCACAAAAAAAATGAATGCACATTAGATCATTAGGCCTAAAAATATTTGGTACCTCCATCAGAACATCCAAGAATCTTGAAAACAAGTCATATGGTGACTCATTTGCATGTCTTTTCATCTAATACAACTTTCTAATAGAGAAAATTAAGTCAGCCGTTCCCGACCTTGGTTGGTGTGAGGTTGATACTTGCTCATGTTCTGCATCTCTTGGGAGTAATGCAGATGTAACATCTATAGATTCCTTTTCTTGAAAAACATTTTTACCTCCTGATCAGCTTGGCTCAATAGTCTGGATGCTATTAGAGTTATTGCTAACAATTGCAGGTTCTCTCATGATTGAGTATTTCAAAATTTTCTCAATATTCATAGCCTCTTGGTAGGCTTGTTGTAAGGTGACAGGCTCCTTATCCCTCAACAAGAAGCTCATATTTTTATCAAATGCCCCCAAATATACAACAAAACATTTTGCATCATTTAGCCTCATATGTTCATGGATTTCCCTTATGAACTTTGCAAATCTAAGGTTGAAAGTGGGAATCAAATCTTCTTTACTTATATGGATTTCCATAAAAAATTTGCTCACCACACTTGGATTCACCCTCTCACCAAACTATTCCATGAAAATTGTCTTAAACTCATTCCAAAAATGTACTGAAGAAACTGGCAAGAAAGAGAACTAGTCTCTTGCATCTCCTTTCAGTGACTAAACAAATAACTTCATAACCACATCTTCAAGATCTATCTCGTAATCACCCATCACATCAACAAATTCTTGCACATTCTTACTTGCCGATTTTGAGTTTTCACCATTGAACTTTGGTATTTTGTCCTTGACTTTGGGTGGTACAATATTTGGATAACCACAAATATTGTCAAATTTGATGGCCTTGTACCTATCAATACTAAAATTTCCTTGGTGGGGCAAGGAATGTTCACCTTGCATGTTTTTGTCCATATTTACATCAGATGGCATAAATGGACAACTTACCCTTAATTCTTGAAAAGGAATTTAGAATACAATGTAAAATTATACATTATTAGCTCAATTCCTTTCACAAAATATGATCCTAAGCCCTCAACATGTACATTCCTTACAGTTATTGCCTAAGATCAAACAATTTAAAATGCTTTTTTCATCGTAATGCATGAATTTCTATTTGTACACAAAACCATGCTAAAATATTACTAATATTCCCTCATTCAATGATAATCCTCCTATTAGGGTGTCATTTACATCTCAAGCATGGGAAATTTATCTTGATTTACCAATAATATGCTTTAATTTCTTCAAATTCTATGAAAGTACCTGGTAATTTGCAGTGGGTAACTATCCTTTGTCTTTAAAACCACATATCCGACCAATTGATGTATGCTTTATCAAGTTATTTGAGTTAAAGTCACCACCTCTTTTCAGAGGACTAAACCTCAAATGAGATGAAGTTTTTTTCCAAATGATACACGTTCCAGGCTATCTTCCATAGCAGAGTCATGCTCAGATCCTTCAATATGGACTGCACTCAAATTATGTACTAGGTTCAAGAATTTTTCAATATTTGAACAAGACATCCAGATTCACTTCACCCTTTGATTCTATATTTTGTATCTACATTTGGAGAATGAGATTTAATCCCCAATAGAGTCACCATTTTGTTGGTTTTTTTCCCAGTACACCTAAGGAATCTCTAAAGAATAGCCAACTCATGTATTCAAGATCCTTAAAATGAATGGCCAATTGACAAGATTCAGTCGAAGACTTAAATAGTCTACACTTTAGGCTTTGTGGGACCTAGGAGGGTGTTCCTTCTAAAATTTTATTTGACTATCTCAATAAATGACATAGCAAATCATAGATTGGTTCCTATAATGGGTAAATAATGTAATTAACTCAAAGGTTGGCTAATCTTCAAGCAAATGACCATTAATTTACTAGGAACAAGGAAGTATCTCACACACATGTCTCATAGTAAGTAAATTTTAAGAGATTTGTATTCTAACCTTGAGTCCATGGTCTGATATATTATTATCATTCAAATGAAAAATACCATGATAAATAGACTAGTGTTTTCATCAATTGGGAAATGGAGTTATGCATCTTACAATCGGTTATATCGAAATTATTTAAATCTAATAATTGTGGACTATTTTCATAAGGAATTGCATTATGAAAACTCTTTGTACACAATGCATCACTTCTTACTAAATTCCCAATAAATCCTCAAAAATCCATTACCTCATTTAAGCATTTAATCAATTCATTGAAAAAAAATATGCTTGATATTGCATTCAAAACTTGTGAAATGATTTTATGAGAAGAGCATATGATTTATGTATGAAATTTGCTTCAATATTGGTAATTTCTATAAAACCATTTAAGATTTACATATGCACAGTTCAAAGACCAAGACAATCATACTATTTTGTTTACTGGTATTCTTCTAATTTCTACCCCTTTCATATATTAGACCTAAAAAACTCAAAAGATTAGAACCCCTTGTAAATGAGCCCTGAATTCCCTTTATAGAAGAAGGGAGCAGACAAGCTTCTGGCTTGAAATGCATACCACATTACAAAATTTCATTTCATTTCAAATTTCATCTACAGCTCAAATTTCCCCACATGTTGATTATGTTGAAAAAGGGAAACCATAATTGCAATAGCCATCAAAGAGGCAAAAGTAAAGTTTCAAAAAAACACCTTCAACCGGCAGGTAAATGACAAGTCTGACATTTATATTGCCATTAGAGCACATAGTCATTACTAAGCACGTCAAAATACTAAGCATGCATGCAAAGAAAAAATGACCACCACAAAAACTAACAAATAGCACAAATTTTTCATTTCACACCACCCTCTCAACAACCAGAAGAGCTTCCACCACCAACACACCATCCATGGTGCACGCACCCACTTTGCGTCATTGCGAGAGGTGCAGAAGAAACCTCAATCACCTCCTCACCCTTGCTTCATTTCAGCACAACACCATCTCGCCCACTTAGAGTTTTGATAACTAAAGTCAGAATGGACAATACCTCCACTCCAGGAGATAGAGCTCGACCCAGAGTTGTGGGGTACTGGCAATAGCTAGAATCTATCTCTTTTTTGGTTTCAGACGAGCTATCTATGATTTCAATGGGAGAATTCTAATTCCTGAAAGAACCATAACCATATGGCACTTTCCTCTTAATTCTATTTCAAGGCCCAACAAATTCCTTTTCTTTTGTTCCCATTTCCTTCGATCTTGTAGCTTGACCCTTCAGTCGATGGATACATCTAGTAAAAATTGGTACACATTTCTTGCCATGGATATACTTATGAGCACTTTGTCCTTGCTCCAAGTCTTCAGCACATGACCTTTGCAAATTGAGTTGAGGAGACCTCCACACTAGAACAAATGAAGCACCAAACTTGTTCATCTTGCCACTAGAAAAAATCTAAACTTAGAACCTTGTCTCTCTGCAAAAAATCAAAAGACTTAAAAAATAATTGCAATGTTGGAAATAGCAACTCTCAACTTCTATTTATTGAACAATGTGATAATAGCAATCATCAATGCTCAATGAAAACACACACGCAAACTAGGCAATTCTTTTGCATGCATATTATCACCATTTTATTCCCAAGTGCATGAAAATATGCATATCATACTACATGATTTCCAACAATTATGTCTCCACATGCACGGAGATCAATTTGATCACACTTACAGAGAGAATCTCATTAATACATGCTAGTTGTAGAATGAAATGACTATCACATGCCTGTTTATCAATCTTGAATGTTATCCATTGATCTCTTGATGAGATGGTATATCAAATGACTTACAATTGGTTGAACGAGTTTAAATTCCAACAGTGCTTTGTTCATTTTCCTTGGGAAATAACATTGCTCTACATCAGATGGAAATTCATCCACTAGCAAGCTTCATCTATCTCAAGAATTGGGTGGATTGATCCACATATTGGGATCTCGCTGATCTCGTAGCCTTTAATGAGCATTCACCTTTTCCTTGCAAGCCAGTGGGAAACGATGGAGATTGTTCCCAACATTTAATCCTTGTCGTCGGTTTAGAACCATGGGTAGTGAGCCAAACAGTGGAGAATAGGCCCCACATCCATATAAGGACACACGTCTTCACCTCTCCATCCTCACACTACATAACCGACCTACATTTATCATCCACGAGCTAGCGGGGTATGACCAAGATCACTTCCCATAGTCTCAAGTCACTAAACCTCCATACATGGCAAGGCTAGCATTAAATAAGGGGCCATTGTGAGGTCGATGATTATTTGACCCTTATGGATACATGACTTAAGCTTAAGTTACATGGGAAAATTTAAGACCCAACTTTAGGAAATAATTAAAATTGAAAATCAACTAGTGACTGGCACTCTAAACAAAAGGGGTTGATTGTTGAATGCAAATGACAACTCAAGTGATGACTTAAAGAACCAAGAACTGGCAGGGCAGGTCAACATGAAATTAGAAGGGTTGAGGGTTTAAAAGAAAAAACCTTGTACAAACCGTCACGCACAAAATGATATAAAAGTCACAACATGACTAAACCTGGGAATTGGACATTCCAGTAGGCGACTCACATCTTATGGATGTTCATTTGCTTTGTCAAACCAGGGCACGTTTACTTTAAATGGAGCAGCATGGTATGTGCACTAAGATCTAGTTTCCAATCATCATCTATAGAAAAAAAATGCTTAACAAAAATGCAACACAAAGCTTTTTAACTCAAACACGACATAGCTAAAATAGAAATCATAGTAGCTATTATTAAAGAAAAAACTGTGAACTGGCCTTATGCTGCAAGAACAGACATGGGGATGGATTCCCAATGCTGCGGGAGCAATACAAAGCTAAGTTTGCATTGAAATCTATAGAAATAGACTCTAACTGGTAATCAACATGAGATGAATAGTTAACTACAACAACTTGCTACAAAATACTTACTAAGTGGGCCCCCTTAGCAAGCATCAACTAGATTACACAAGAAGTTGACTCAAAGCTTCATTCGAATTTTATTCATATTCAGAACCAGGATACATCGATTACTCTATTTTGAAAGTAAAAACTTAACACTGAATTCTATTGCTTCTTCAACCTAATTTTAATACATACTATTTTTTTTATCCTCGTTCACTCACGCAGGAGGAACAGTTATTTAAATGAAAAAGGCAACTAACTAACTAACAAAGGAAGTCATGATCATAAATACATTCTGAATCCGCAGAATAGATATTCATAAATGAAATTCTATCTGCTTGATGCGACCTAGAGAGAATATAGCATTACACACTTCCTAGATCAAAGGACTGTTTAAGCTCCTTCCCAAAGATTCGGTCAAAGAGTTATTACTAAAACAACTTCTTCAACAAAACTAAAATTCTTTGCGCTTGATCAGCTCTAGCTCCCTCCAACAACCTGCAATAAGTGACAGAAGCAAAGGAAAGCATACACACAAGTGACACGACATCCATTCATTAATCACACATTATTCCTATTCCATTATCCAAAATCATAAGCATACATCAGCCATGCAGGAGGTTAAAAAAAGGTAATTAATGAAGTTGTCAAGCTACAGGAATATGGAATTTGTTGCTATAGGATACCACCCAAAAATTCTTAATCAACAAGTTTAAACAACAATTAAACAAAAGTAAGAGTATCAAAGATTTCAAACTATGAGCATATTTAAGGCTCATCATTCTGCCCTCTACTTAATGTAATGTTGGTCCTCCAGCATTGACTTTCCTTGTTATTTCCCTGAAATTTGTTGGAGAAGCATGACCCTGCAATGAAGTTCCAAACTTGTAGTAAAAACCTCTGGTAAATTCCCATCTTTCAAATCTGTGGTTTTCTATTTCTTCATTGATTTCCTTGGCTTGGTAGGAATAGAGTGGCCATATTAAAACTGGGGGTTGGAAGGTCAGTGGCATCCATAATTCAAATCTACTTTGCAAACCCAGTTGCATGTACCTTTCTATTCTCTTGAGTGCTGCTGTGAAGTTTAAAGGGCTATGAGGCTCTGTCTTTCTTAAACCAACCATTAATTTCTCCCACTTTGTCTCAATCCTGGAAGAGGCAAGTTTCCAAAATATATATTTCTACTCTGTAAACTCATTGTATACCTGTTGTCTGATATCAAAAATTTTCTCCTTTTCCTGAGGGTAATCTAATCCATAAGTAACTTTAAGCCAGGTTCTGAAAACTATGTGTGGATCTGAACTTTAAGCTCTTAGAAAAAGAGGTTCATCTCTTTCTGCCTCTTCATATGTTTCCAATTGTTTTCCATAATTGACCTCATTTGCAGCCCAAGACATAAGTGCTCTTTGATAAATATCACCTATATAAAGGAGTGGGTTCCATTCAGTTTCTGCAGGAATTAAATACCATGTAAATAAAGTTCACACATGGATTTTTTCAACCAATTAGGGGCCACTTCATAGGCATCATAGAATTCCTTGGCTGTTTCAATATCAGGATCCAAATTTCTAGAGATCCTCAATAGTTTAAACCAAAGAAACTGTTCTTTGAGGCACATTGCATATACTTTGGGTGGCAGCCTACACTCCATTATATTTCCAGTTATTTTCATCATTTCATCCATTTTCTTCTACATATCTTGAATTTCTTGCTTTTTCCTTTCAATTTACTTTTGCAGCTTTTTCTTTTCCTCCTCCCATAAACTTTGTTGGACTTCAGTTTTGGAAAAATGGCGAAAACATAAAGTCTAGAATGACACAGGCTTCCTCTTAATTCTTAGAAATCTCAAGTATGCAATCAATGGAGTCCTTTTGTACACAACTAAATCTGTGCAAACTTTAGTAGGCAATGGATTATCATAGGGTATTTCAGGCAATTCAAGCACACCTTCTTCTTGCTGCAGGACAAAATCCTCTTGCTGGAGGATGAAGTCTGGTTGCACCATGGGAGAAAATTGTTCTTTCTCATAAATTTTCTCAGAAATTTTCTCAGTTGCACAAGCCAAGTCGTCCAGACTCAACATTTTCCTTTTATCAACATTACTGGGTTGTGCTGCCTTAGGAACAATAGAGGAGCTTTGTGGAACATTTGCAAACATATCTAGGGAGTTATCATAACCTAACTCAGCAGAGTCCTCTGATATTATGACAGTTTTTGTTTGAACAAAGGTTGTAGCAGGCTTAGCCCATTTTCTCAATGAACTCCTTCTTGGTAGTTTTTCATAAGGAGTAGCAACAAAGGATGCTTCCTTAGCAGTCCTCTTCCTAGTTGGTCTTGAAGATCTAGACTCGGCAGGGGAAGAAGAAACTGAAATTGGAGTATTAATGGGTGTTGCTGCAGGAGAGACAAAAATAGGGGAAGACTTTGCAGGAGAGGATGAGACAAAAAGTTTTTGTCTTCGAGTATGTGGGTCCAACTCAGGAGTCTACCCTACCCCATATGACTCACCTATAATTATCTTTCCTTTTTCTCTCCTATCAGCAGACCTTGTTTGCACACTGGTAAGGGATGTCGGTATGGAAGATGTAGGACTGGGCGCTGCAGGAGCAGCAGATTCTTGCTCTATTTTAGTACTTCTGGACTCAATTCTCATTTTCTTTCTTCCAGGCTGTGTGGGTAGTACCCTAGGGGATTCAGGTGGTTGAAGAATTTTTCAAGCAACAAACTCATTCCGGGAAAGAGGTGAAACATATCTTAAAGATCATTTAGCCAAAAGTTTTATTAGGGCATGATGTGTGATAGATTTTTGTTTACCCATTTGGGTTTCATGTACACTATTTTGCAAAAGGTTCAACAAGAAATTTGGAACATTCACTACCATTCCATGTCTCATATGACTTAACAATTTGAAATTATATGAATGTAGGTAAGAGAAGCGCCCTTCACAAGTTAAATACCTAATAATAAAGATGGCGTATTCAGAGTATGGATAAGGCAGGGACATTCTTTTACATCCTTGCTTTGAAATTTCTAAAGGCTCATCAGCTGGTAGGGTAAATTCTACTCTAGCAGAGACAACATCCCTTCCAATAGGAAAATTTTCACCCAATGCTAGTAATCCAATAACTTCTGAAATTCTTTCCTCTATCACAGCCACTATCAAGCCCCAAACCATAGCCTCATTTTCTGAAAATGTTCTTAAGATTTCGCCTACAGCCTCTTCATCAAAAGAATCAATTCTCAAGAAATAATTTAACCATCCACAATTAGCAAATGCTTGCATTAACTGTGGATCCTGTATCAACGCATCATGAGCTACAGGTTCGTGCCTTACCAGTTGGCCACCCATAATAAAAAATCTTTAAAACAAAAACTTAAACTGATGCTGAAAACTTGAAAAAGACTCTTCTTCATTACTGCTCTTTCTTTTTCCTTACCAAGAATAACAACTAGAGTTTTGCATAAAATAGTTTTAATAACTACTTAAACTAAGTAGTTAACTTATTCTCAGGATATGTCTTTTCAATCGTACTTTTAGAAAGTACAAGATCATAACTATTTTGGCAAACGTAAATTTGGCATAGGAAAAATATCAAATTAGAATACCCCCGCCCCCTACATAGCATTCGACATGTGTCCTCACATGTCAGGGTGATAAGTTTAAAGCATGCAATTACAGCTAACATATACATTACAATTAATGAACAAATGAAAAGAATAAATTATGTGATAGTGAAAAGATTTCGCGTACCTTGAATGCAGGTTTCGAGCATGCCACAAAGGACAACAGTGTATCATGAAATGATAGCTGAGAGAGAAAATGCATGAATGAGGTGGAGTGGTAATATGGATGACGTGGCAGATAAAGAAATGAATGATGTGATAGATGAAATAGCGGAGAAAAATGGTTTTCCTTTTTTTTAAAGAAAACTTTATTATGGACGGTCAACACAATAGTTAAAGAGAAGCTGCAGGAAAAAGGCCTAAGCCTTTTGTTGTAGCAAGATCAGGCGAAACAAACTTTTTCAGAAACTCTTCCTTGGACATCGGCTTATGATATAACTGCAGTCGGTGTCCATTAACTAACAATTTGAAACGGACTGAATCAATTGTGGCCAGCTGTACTGATTCGTTGTCAAAGACAATCTCAACTTCATAGGGACTGAGCCAACGGGTTGTGAGCTTACCTTGGTTTTCTTGATATCTGGAATCATATAGCAAAGCCCAATCACCAGCAGAGAATTGCTTGGTTTTGATATGTTGATCGTGCCACTTCTTCCTTTGCAGTTGGACAGCTTTTGTATGCTGCAGGGCAGCTTTTCTCATTTCGTCCAAGGCATTCAGCTGCAAGAGACATTCCTTCTGTGCTTCTGAAATGTTTATATTGAGTTTGAGAGCTGTCCTCAAAGTTTTGTGTTCAAATTCAATGGGCAACATGGCGGCTTTCCCATAAAGCAATTCAAAATGTGTAAACCCAGTTGTTGTCTTCCATGTAGTTCTGTAAGCCCAGACTGCTTTAGGAAGTCTACTACTCCAATATTTCCTATGGAGCTGCACTATCTTTGTTAGGATCGCCTCAATTTCCCTATTTGTAACCTCCGCCTGACCATTAGCTTGAGGGTGATAGGGGTTGGACTTCCTATGCTTAATTTTATAGTCATTCATTAAGGCAGTGATCAAATTGGATGTGAACTAAGCTCCCTGATCAGTGGCAAGCTCTCTGAGAACTCCAAATCTGGTGAAAATTTGCTCATACATAAATTCAGCAACCTTGTTATCACGAGCATGAGTCATTGCCTTTACTTCAACCCATTTTGTTACATAATCCATGCAAACCAGAATGTATGACTTGCCATTTGATGGTGGATCAATTGATCCAACAAAATCCATTCCCCATTTATCAAAGGGGGTAACTATTACCTATGGATACAGTGGCATTTCATCTGACCTAGTTGGTATTCCCATACGTTGGCATATGTCACATTTCCTTGTATAAGCTACAGCATCCTTGTGTAATGTTGGCCAATAATATCCTGTTATAAGAACCTTCATTGATGTCCTTTTGGCTGCAAAATGTCTCCCACATGGTTCATCATGGAAAGCATGCAAGATATCATAAGTCTCATCTTCTCTTACACATCTTTGCATAACTTGATTAGGTCCTCTGTAAAATAGACAATTTGCAATCCATGAAAAGTTAAATTTTTTCTCAATTAATAGTTTCTTTTCTTTGGGGGAGAAGTGAGCTAGTATTCTGCTTGCTGCTAGATAATTAGCAATGTTTGCATACCATGGAGTGTGTACAGCAATGGAAAACAAGTGTTCATCAGGGAACCTATCATCAATGACTTCTTGTTCAGCAGAAGAAGTTGTTTGAAGCCTTGATAAAAAATCAGCTACAACATTAGCTCTTCCTGGTTTATCAATGATTGTAATATCAAATTCTTGCAACAACAGGAGCCATCTTGCCAACCTACCAGAGATGGAAGGCTTGTTCATCAGATACCTAATTGTTGCATGGTCAGTGTGGACAAATATCTGATAACCTGTGATATAATGCCTAAATTTATTCAAAGCATACACTACTACTAACAACTCCTTTTCTGTGACAGTGTAGTTTAGCTCAGGACCTTGAAGGTTTTTGCTGATAAAATAGATAGCATGCTCAATTGAATTTTCTTTTTGGGCTAAGACTGCCCCTATGCCAAAGTCAGAAGCATCAGTATGTATGTGAAAAGGCAGAGTCCATTTTGGACCTTGAAGAACAGGGGCTTTAGTAAGCAAGTCCTTTAGCTGCAGGAAAGATTTTTCACAGGCTTCTGTCCAATCAAAAGCAGAATCCTTAGTTAATAAGGCATATAGTGGACTAGCAATTTTGCTGAACTCTTTTATAAAACTTCTATAATACCCTGCATGGCCAAGGAAGCTTCTGACATCTTTTTTTTTTGTAGGAGTTTGTAAATTCATCATAACTTCAATTTTAGCAGGATCAACCTGAATTCCATTCTTGGAGAGATGATGGCCTAGAACAATACCTTCTTGCATCATAATAAAGCACTTTTCACTGTTCAGAGACAATTTTTTCTCTTTACACCTTTCCAACACTTTTTCTAAATTCACCAGTGCTTCTTCAAATGTAACCCCATAGGTAGTGAAATCATCCATATAAATTTTCATATAGTCATGAGATATATTAGCAAAAATACTAATTACTGCTCTCTAAAATGTTGCTGGTGCATTACATAGACCAAAAGGCAAGACTAAGCAAGCAAATGTTCCCCATGGACAGGTAGAAGTGGTCTTATCTTGATCTTCAAGGGCAATTTTTAGCTGATTATACTCACTGTAGCCATCCAAGAAGGAGAAATAGCTTTTACCAGACAATGAGTCTAGCACTTGGTCTACAAATGGCAGTGGAAAGTGATCTTTTTTAGTAGCAGTGGTTAACTCTCTGTAATCTACACACACTCTCCATTTTCCACCTTTCTTAGGGACAATAACTAGGGGAGAGACCCACTGACTGTTAGAGATTGGGTAGATAAAACCAGCATCAAGCAACTTTTGAAGCTCATTCTTAACTATTTCAAGTGTTGGATTTATTCTTCTTTGGGGCTGCCTAACTGGTAAACAGTCTTCTTTGATATAGATCCTATGAGTACAAATTCGAGGATCTATTACTTTCATGTCCCCATATTCCCATGCAAAAGTTTTATGCTGTTCTCGCAATATTTTGAGTAGGACAGCCTATTGAGATTGTGACAACTTGCTATTGATATTCAAACAGTGACCTAGAGATAATTCTATCTGCTTAGTGAGATCACTCATAGAATCTACAGGTGATGTTTGTAACTCTTGTGGAAGCAAGTTATGAAAATTTGTAGGACATTTAGGCAACAAACTCTCAGAATTTAGTTGCTGCAGGAAACATTGTAGATGACAGCTATTTGGGTCAGATGAACTACCCGTATCAGAGTTAGACTGCAAAATTTGAAAAAGCAAGACATCCTCATTCTGAAGTTCTGAGAATGGATCAGTTTGGAGCATTATTAATTGAACCAATGAATTGGCTCTTCAGATTCTTCCCCCACATCTGGCCAAACAGGTTGGGACAAATCAGGTTGAGGTCTAGCAGGTGGATACAAAGCCAATTTTTTTGTGGACTGTCCATCAAAAATAGTCATATCTCCAGAATGACATCCTATAAAAGCATCAGTAGTTGTTAATCATGGTTGACCTAGGATAACAGGGTATCCTCCTAAAGTTTCCTTGGTAGATAATATTGTAAAATCAGCTGGATACTCCCAAGATTCAAGAGTGACAATTACATCTTCCACCATTCTATCAGGTGTGACTGTGGAACTATCAGCAAGCTGCAGGACTGTAGGTGTAGACCGAATGTTTAGGATATTTAGGTAGTCCATAGTATGCTTGGTCATGACATTGATAGCAGCACCAAGGTCAATCAAAACATTTTTCATAATTTGGCCATTTATATGTAGTTGCACTACAGGACTTACAGGGTCAGTATACTTTGGAATGACTACATTTCCCAATATTATATCAGCCAATTTCCCTAAGACATGAATTGTTTGGGGATCTTTTTTCTTCCATCCTGGTTTCTTCAAATAGGCCTCTTTAATGGCTTTTCCATAAATGGGAACATCTTTAATGGCCTGAAATAAAGGAATTTGAATTTGCACATTCTTTAACTGATCCAGAATGTCAAAAGTGGGTTCTTCCATGGATTTAGGTGCAGTACTTTGTAACCTCTGAGGAAAAGGTGGTTTGTCTTGTCTTTTCAAAATAGGCTCCTTAGAAACCATATCAGTTATAAGCATATGCTCAATAGGATCAGCAGTACAGTAGGTTCTTCAGGGGAAGAATCTAGTATCTCAGTAATTAGATGCGATTATGGAGCAGGAAGAGTAGTTCTAGACCTCAAGTGGATATCAGTAATGTTTAAGGCATAAGCTGAATATTGGTTAGCTTCAACAAAATACATGGGTTGTTGTGGCTGCTGTTGTTGCAACTGCTGTTGCTTATTATTGGGATTTGGCAACGGCTGAGCAGGCATAGGTGTTTGTTTAGGCGGGCCAATATTTGTGGCAGTTGCTGCAGGAGGTGGCATGAGAGCCTGAGGTTGTGGCTGTGGAAGCTACAGGAACCCAGAGGACTGGTTCTGCCATGGTTGAGAACCTCTCCATTGGGGATTCTACTACCAATGACCTTGAGGTGGGGTCCATTGTCCTTGTGGCTGCTGCCAACCTCCTTGAGGAGATTGCCATTGAGGAGTCTGATAGTTAGGCCAAGGTGGTTGAGATGTATTCCAAGGTGGTGGAGGTCCATATGTAGGTTGCCATTGATTACTATAGCTAGAATAAGGATTACCAAAAGTCAAAGGGTCTTGAGGCATACCTTGTCTTTGAGCCCATGGTCTCCTTTGTGCCACGAAGAACACTTGATCATCATCACCTTCTATGGGCTTAAAGTCAGTAGGTAACTGCTTGGCTTCCATATTAGTAACCATTTTGCATCTACAGTCACGTTTCTTTTGTCTGCAATGTGGATAGAACTCGGCCAGGATTGCTTCAGCTTCCTCATGTTTTTTCTGAGCTTGCATAGTGTCCAGTTGTGTAGCCATATTGTTAATGATATCCTGCTTAAAGTCAAACAACAAATTTGTAATCTCCATCCGAGAAACTCCACTGGAAGAAGACTTTCCCACTATAGCATGATGACCTCTACCCTTCTTCACATTTGCTCGAGAGTAATTGAGACATATCTTCACGAGATCATCCCAAGATGCTTGAGTGATATCACCACCTCCCATCAGGTCCAAGGCATCTATGCAAGTATCATTGATTCCCCTTAGAAAAAGTAATTTCTGAGATTCTTCATTAAGAGTATGGTTTGAATTCTTCTTTAGAGAAAACAAGAATCTTGATATATAATCCTCCAGACTTTCATCTTCCTTTTGTTGAATTCGAAATGTGTCATCACCTTTACTACCACTCTTACAATATTCCTTGTATTTCTCAAGAAATTTTGTTTGCATGACAGACCAACTATCGACAACACCCCTTCCCAAACTCATGAACCATCTGAGAGCTCCCTCCTTCAAGGTAGCAGGGAACAATTTCAATTTGTGGGCATCTGAAGTGTAGTCATAACTATGACAGAGGATATCAAACTTGAACAAGAAGGTCTCTGGGTCTTCTGTGACCAAGCCATAGAACTTGGGCAGTAATGAAGAAGGAATATTCTTGAGGTTGTCATTTTTTTGCTGAGGAGTAATGGGGAATTCAAAAGTAGGAGGTCTATTTGGTGGATTACGTGCCATGTTCACCTGACCAAGTTTAGGAACAGATGGATTTTCTTTAGGGTCTTCGTCAAATGGGCCGAATAACAAGTCAAGACACAAATCTTCGGCAAATGGGTCAATATCTAAGTCTTCTTCATCCTCAAATAGGCTATAAGTTGGTTCAATTTTCTTGGCGATGAATGGTATGTTGGGGAGAAATCTTCCCTTAGCATCTCTCCTATGCATGCAATGAAAATAAATGGTATTTTAAAAGATTTTGAAAAATTGGCTAAACTACTACTAAAAATGACTATAGCAGGTTCTTAGATTGACACCATCCTCGACAACGGCACCAAAAATGGTCACGCCCACAAAATGATATAAAATTCATAGCACAACTAAACCTGGGAATTGGACATTCCAACAGGCGACTGGCATCTTCTTATGGACGTTCATTTGCTTTGTCAAACCAAGACACATTTACTTTAAATGGAGCAGCACGGTATGTGCACTAAGAACTAGTTTCCAGTCATCATCTATAGAAAACAAATGCTTAATAGAAATGCAACACAAATATTTTTAACTCAAACACGACTCAGCTAAAACATAAATCATAGCAGCTATTATTAAAGAACAAATTGTGAACTGGCCTTATGCTGTAGGAACAGACATAGGGATGGATTCCCAATGCTGCAGGAACAATACAAGGCTGAGTTTGCGTTGAAATC
>VDFB02340040.1:0-42627 GCA_007258455.2 Sequoia sempervirens
TCCTATGTATAATCTTGCACACTTTCTCCTTTCTCTTGTCTTAATGATTTCCAATGAACATTACTGCTTTTTGCATATACTCTAATGGATAGAATTATTTCTTAAGTGTAGCTATAAACTCAAACCAAGAAGAAATAATTTTTCTGTAACGAATTAGATCCTCTTGTGTTCTACTCTCCCATCAAATTAAAGTTGTGCCTCCTAGGCGAAGAGTAGCTAATTGGATTTTTTGAGAATCCTCAGTAAACTTCTGAACTCTACAATAAACTTCATTTTTCTTAATCCAATTATCTAGTTCATCTGCATCTAGTTCTCGATTATAGGTTGGAAAATCAAATTTAACATCCAGTTTTAACAAAGGTGTATTAGTTTACACAAGTTTTTTCTTTTTAGATGAGTTAGATGAAGAAGAAGAAGAGGATGGAGAGGATGGGGACGGAGGTTCAAGAGGGTCACGACCACCTCTTGCTCCTTTACCTTTGTATTCTTTCAATGAGGATTCAAATTCCTCCTTCTTTCTAGCCTTGCCTTCCTTTCTCTCCTTTCGTTCTTGCCTCTCTCAGAAAAAAACTTCCACCATTGACTTCATCTCAAGAAAAGCTTGTTGAAAAGCTTTTGGATCAAGCTCTAGAGGTTCATGCTCAGTAACAATCTCTGACATCTTCGATGGAAAGATTTTTCATTTTCCAATGTCTGGATTGAATTCTTCCAGTGCACCTTCTCCTTGTTTCGGTTTCAACCTGGTTAACATTCACTTATGCAATTTCTTGCAAAAAAGGCTCTGATACCACTTTGATCTCTAATTATAGGTTTACAATACAAATTTATTTAACCTTAATTACAATTATTCTCTATCCAAGCAATATTGTGTGATTATGCTTCTTAATTGTTGAAAATGTAAAACTAGTTCATTAAACTTTACGGAACTTGAAAAGATAATTAACTAATTACTATATAATGTTGTAATTTGAAATCAAGATTTGAATTGAAAATACTAAAAGGAAAATTAGAATGAATGTAAGACAGAAGAGGGAAGAATGATGAGATAGAAGACAAAAGGATCACATGTAGGTTGATAGCGGAGTTCGTCCTTCAAAGGACTACGTCTCTAGATCCACTTCTCAATGTTGGACCATTTTCATTAATATTTCCAAGCACTTGAAGATGCCTTCTTACAATATTCAAGCTTCAAAACTTTTACAAAATTCCTCACAATCTCTCTCACTCTTACAATTTTGGTGCATAATAACACCTTGTAATTATTCTCCTCCAAAAATTCTCTCTCCTCAAACTCTCACAATTCCAATAATTTTCCAATGTCCCCCTTTACAAAAACCACCCCCTATTTATACACATTTATATTCTAATATGGGATAAAACCATATTATTTTGAAAATATACCCATATCTCCTAATTACATAGCCAAGTTGTTAAAAATCCCCCCTTATCTCTGAAAATACCCAATTCCCTTTAAAAATAATGGCTCTTATTATTTTGAGCCTTACAAAATAATCCTTGAAATAGTCTAAAACCCCTTTTAAATCCCTCAATAATCTTTAATTATCATTTTAAAATATGATTTAATCCCTTAAATATATCATTTTATCGGGATTTGAGAGATTTAAAGGTTGTTAATTTATTTTAAGGGGGTTAAATGTTCAATTATAGAGGGTTTCAAATTTTAACTATATGAGAAAACAAACCACCTTCAAAATTATTAGTAACTACATGTTTGGTGCAGTGGTAACAAGTAGAAATGGGAGGTTGGAGGTGGTGGGTTCAAAACCCATTCCCTCCTTTTTTAGCCTTATCACCAGAGATATTATTCTTATACAACATTTGTAAAGTGATATCCTAAAAATTGCGTTGGTGCAATGGTTATGAGGAAGAGTAGTAGAGTGGAGGTCATTGATTCAACTCTCCCCAATGAAGTTTTATAAGAACCAACAACGAAGGACATTCCAACAGTGCCACATGGCACCCTGCCACTAGGCCACATGGCGAAATATTATTTGCTCATAGATTGACATGTGTCATAATGTGGTTGGCTCGCACCACCTATTCTTGCCACCTTAGCATCCTACCATGTTTCATCACCTAGTTGGTCCATGTCATCATCTGCCACATCATAATGCTGACATCATGTTGATGTCATCATTTTGACTAGTCAACCTTCCTTTTGCAAACTTTGGCCAGCGATATCTCACTCATACAGACTCCGTTTGACCTAAAACGAACAGTGTCAAAATCATGACAATGAGCTCTTCAACATGATGCTATTTTTGACCATTTTTAAGTTGATCAATTTTTTCACCTTTGACTAGCCCCTATACCAGGTTTGACCAAACCTTTGACTAAGGATAACTTTTGTATACAGACTCCTTTTGACCCCTTTCAAGTTGCATCAGGACCGTTTCAGTGAGCTCTATGTGATAAAGCTATTTTTTGTCAAATTTTGAGACTATGAATTTTTTAGGTTTCCTAGATCCACCTAGATTAGATGTTATGCTTTCTTATATTGTTTCTACCAAGATGTTCTAGTTTTCTGCAATTACAAGAAGTAAAATTCTTCTTTCCATATTCCATTTTATTTTTATATTCATTCTTCTTGCCCTTAAAATCATTCACATTATTTTTTTAGTCCTTTTCTTTATGACCAAATTTCATGTAGGAATGACAAACACTATTGAAGTATAAATAACTTTTTGTATCATATCACTATATAGGAGTTTTTTTTAAGTTTCTTCTTTCCTCCTTGACTTGTTTATCCTTGTATTGCATCTTCTTTTTAGTGAATTTCTTCACTTTAGAACTCTAACCTTTTTCAAACCCTAAATTTCTCTTATCCCCTTCTAGTCTTCGAGAATTAATCAAATCATTAAGCATCACCAAGCTTATCTTAAATTTTTCTTCAAAAATATTTACCTTTTCCAAATTAGATCTTAGTATTTCTACTTCTAATTCAAGCTTCACACATTCATCGATCTTCTTTTGAATTTCAATTTCCTGACATTCTTCAATTCTTTTCTTCTCATCCAATTGTTCTAGTAGGCTAGTAATGATTTCTTCTCCTTCAGTTAGTAGTTCACATGCATCCATACTTGTACTTTGTAGATTTTCAATGTGCTCAATTACTTTTATCAACTTGTCCTTCAAGGCTTCCATTTCTTTTGAAAATTTAGCAGTGGCAACTTCTAAGGGAAATAAAAAATTATGTTCAAATTTTAGGACCTTCCTTAAGCTATTAGGCTACTTGCAAGGAACTAAGCTTTGATACCAATTTTTGATCATCCAAAATATTAAGAGGGGGGTGAATTAGTATTCCAAAAATTGATAGTAAAATACACAAAATCATTATTACTATTTTTATTGAATCAACAAGAGAGAACATAAGAATAATTCAATGCAATCAAACACATGAACACAAGGATTTTTTTGTGGAAAAACCAAAATGGGAAAAAAAAAACAGTGAGGGTTAACTCACAATATATTATATCTAGAAACAAAATATTACAAGGCTCACTGCTAGAACTGACTATCCTTAAAAGGGTCACTGCCTAAATATAAAAGGTGGCTCACTACCAAAAGAATGAAATGATGGGATACACCTTCAATGTGCAGGGTTTAGTTTTGTTGAAGCTCAAAATAAAAATAACTGCATTACTCAACAAATATGTACTATTGATAAAGCATTTAGGCTCTGATATTCTCCTCTATTCACTTGCCTCCACACACGCACTTTTTATTTCTTTCTCTCTTCTGCCTAGATTTTCAATCCTCAAATTATCTTATATATATACAATCATATCTTATTCATCAATTAGGTCGACACCATATAATGTTTGAAAATTTTATCCATGTCATGTATTATGCCAAGTTGGCTATTAGTCTTCATAATATATTGCATTTGTTGAGTCGGCCAAGACTAAAGAACACAATTCTTCAAACCAAAAAATTATCCTCAAAGTAAACACCTTCTAGATCTAAGAACACATTAATTTCCCATCATACTACTAGTAAAGAGACTCTTAGCACAACTATAGTATAAGAATGTTCACCTTAGTAGAATGTGGAGTCTCCCACATAATACACTACAAGAAAAACAATAGTAGGATATAGAGTTGAACTTTGTTAGAGATAACTTTTGGTTCATGCAGTCAAAAGAACATCTCAAGATCGAAGAAGAAATATTTTGAATGAGTCAATAAAAAATGGTTTGAAGATTCTAGAGTCATATCAAATCTTGCGATGAGTTCCAAACTCAAATACCAACATACTGATCTATCACAAAGAAGTATTACTGGTAGAGAAAAACTTCCGATAAACTAAGAAAACTTCCCATATAGTAATCACCATATAGTTATTACCATGTTGAAATCAACGACAACATAGAAACAACCAACACAACCATCCATACTTCATGCTCATGTTGCAAGGCTTTCAACAAAATCAAGCAGTTTAGTGGACTAGCCTAAGGACTCTAAGGATGAGATTCTTGTTACGAAGGAAGAAATGCAACAAGGTATTCCTTCTCCCCCTATGAAGATAGTGCCACAATAAATTTTCCTCAAACAAAGAAAAGTAGACCTCACTTGTATTAATAATATTGATGATTTGAAGGAGGCATATAACAAATTTATGAATGACAATTCATTTGTCAAGACATCTACTTTGAGGAAATTTTCGTGGAGAGCAAAAAAAAATGAATATGTTAATAATGTTTCAAAGAAGAGAAGTCTAAACCCTCCATTTCCTAATAAAGTTATTGTGGCACAAGTTAGGCAAGAGATATAGGAAACTTTTCAAAGCATCACAAAAAGGAAGGTAGAGAATTGGTTAGAAATAGTGGTATCGTCTTGCTTCCAGAGTGGGATCTTGCTTTTTCCATTGCTTTCAACATAGTAAGGAGATGTGACATGCCACTATACTCCACAGAAGGGTTAACAAATTTTTTTTTCTAGGGCTCTACTTTTAGTAAGCAATGGGATACACTGACAATTTGGGAATTATCCCCAAGTACCAAGAAGCCTCCAGTTGTAAGGCTATATGTACATTACAAGGCATGGCTAATCATTAAAAGAGTATCAAATACCTCCATAGTTTAAGTAGAAATAATTTTTGTAAATGTTTCCCAATTTACAACTTAGGCAATAGTGGAATGTGTAACTACAAAAAAAGAGAAGTTTAGGAAAATGTATAATGAATTGCTAGTTGATACAACAAGGGTCATCAAAAGATTCTAGAGCTATAAAAAAAAATGGCATTATTAAAGGACAAGATGCAAAGTATGCAAACCAATGTGTCCATGCAAATAGAATCTCCCTCTCCTTCATAACCCTCAGAACAAGTACCCTTTTCCCCTATTCCTCCCACTAATGTTTCATTAGAAATTGTGCCATACAATTTGAGGAATGTTTCCATATCAGTGGAAGGACATAGTAGTTCAAGTATAGATTAAATAGTGGAGATTGATATGGAAGAACTGATTGAGAAATTGAAAAGCTATGGAAAGAGATGCAAACAATAGGATGGATTGATTCTTCCAAAAAAATTAAAGATTTTGATAGTGGTGTTGGAGCACCTCAATAAAGGAATTCATAAGAGATTGATGAGGAACCATGCTAATTATTCCTCCATGTTTGATGTTATAAATAATTTGGATAGGGACAAGGAAGTGGCTATCCTGCTTATGGAGAAATGGATTCTGAGATACTAGGACCTGAGGCTTATTGTTGTTGGATCTAAGCATGATGCTAATAAGCTAGACAATATTTAACCTACCCTTAAGCTTATAAGTAAAATTCAAGAATTCAAAGAAAAAATTAAGCCATTGGAGGGAAGAATAAGGGAACTGGTTAGAAGGTTTGATGAGTTGAGTTTTGGTTTTCTCCCTGGCATCTTGAATGAGAATGGTGAAATAAAGCCCTTGTAAGAGTGGAAAGATCAAACAAATAAGGTGATTACAACTCAAGCAACCTTTATTTGTGAAGGGTTTGACATGCAGATGGTAAGGAGTGGTATGGAAATGCTCACCTAAGAAGGGATTTCCCTTGAGGAATTTGATAAGGAGGCTAACCAAGTTCTGACCAAGTATGCTCCATATAGGGAAAAAGCTAAAAAAATTATTCATTTTGATTGGCCTTTTGAGGAGGGTTTTCAGCTTTGGAAAGATAAATATCTTGATGTCCTAGATGAGTAGGTTGTTGCTATTTTAAGATGGCAACTATAATTTTGGCTATAGTTCTACAATAATGGTGATTACAATAGGGAGACTATAATACATGGCCTAGAAATAATACAAATTAGGCCTCAGAAATAACAATGTTAAAATATTATATTCTTTCTAGTTTGAAATTGATGAAAAGGATGTGAATGTGGAGGTACTTTGGTTTCCTTCTCTTTCTTTATTTTATGCTTTTCTTCCTTGAAGCTTGGATTAAGTGGAAATAATTTTTGGAGCATGTGGATAAGGAGTTGTTGTGACTAAATGGTTCCTTTTGGAAGGCGGGAAAAATCTTCATCAACAAATGCAAATGGTTTTTGTCCCGCATGATATTTTCCCTCTTTTAAAATTGTAAATGTAACTGCATTGGAGATATATTTATTATTAGTCAAAATGATTTTATTACATGTGTGCATTTTTTCCCAAATCTTATTTTCTCCTTCATTTCTATAAGAAGCAATTCATGACCAAATGAATAGGTTATTGATTGATCACAGATCAATTTTGTAATAGAGAATAAATAGAATAGTTTTGAGTCTTATCTTAAGTTTTTGAGTTTATTGATATGTAATTGTAATTTTGATAACAGTAGTAGCAATTGAATACAGTAAATGGTGCAAATTCAATGCCATTTATCTCCTAATGTATTCATGACATGAGTTATTAATAAAATGATAAGGGTTGTTTTGTTGGTCTTCATTGTGTTTCAATCATGTATGGTTTATATCTGTGTTTTAATTCAAAGAATTAATTAAATTGCTTGGGTGAAGCTATAGGGTCATGTAATTTGAGTACCGGGATTTGATAAGAAGTTTTGGTTTGGGATACTAAGGTATAATGTTGAAATTCAGTATTATATGGGATTTATGATCCTATTTATTGAAATATTATCTAGTTATATTTGTGTTGAAATTGACTCCATTTCCTAGGCTAAGGAACTAGTATGGGCTTTTTGTGTGTGATACAGTTTCTTGATCATTCAACATCAATATAAATTCATAATTAAACTTTCCAGTGAGTTGTAATTGTTAATATTTCATGGTGAATTAATCATTCTCTACTATAGATGTGAAACGTGTAAAGAATATGAGAAATTCTTGAAAAATTTCACCTATAAGAGCTTATGTTGTGAGAATGCATCTATTATTTGCAATGTACTCAGCTATTAAATGTATCAATCCATAGGTACATTGTGGGATCACCCTCTCGGGTTTCATAGAGCCAAAAGCGCAGGAGGAAAGTATTATTACTTTCTCTCATTCCTTGGCCAATCCCTTCAAGTTGCCAAGAATTGGAAATGAAAATTCCATAGGCTTCTTTGAAGATCAACTTGGTTCTTAAAAAATAATCAATAGATTGGCAACTCTACTGGAGAAATATTTGTGAAAAAAATTCATGTCCTAGTATGATTTTCCCAATGGGGTATCAAATTTTGCAAATATTTGTCAAATTTTCCCACCATTTATCATTCTAAGGTCATTTGCACAACTTTGAGGGATGCATTCAGAATTTCCCTGCACATTGAAAGTAATAGGAAAGCTTCGAGAAAGGAGGGAAGGAGAGATGATGTTAAAATTTTGAATAATCCTAAGATAAATAAGAAAATATCTCTAGTTCCAATGCTACTTATGATGAAAGATGGGACAAAGTGATGTGTACTCTCAAAAATATCAAATGTATTGTTGCAAAAACTGAAAAGGGACTTGGAAATGACAAACAACATTTCTAGAATAATGAAAAGCACTCAACATTGGACAAGATTATCCTTACAAGACAAATTCAAAAAATGGAAAGCCAATCCACAATAATTAGAAAAACACACAAGATCATGTCATAGCTGACCCCTTACAAAAGCATTCTACAAAATTCACTAATGAAGCTCCTTGGTGTATGGTTTGTTAGTTTCCCCATTCTCCTCACCAATGTGCCGCTACAAAATTGGTGGAAGTTGAACAAGGTACACTAGAAGATTATGATCAGTCTCATGATGATGATGTTGAAGTTAATGTGATTATGAGTAGGTCTATTTTTTGTAGACTGGGTGATCCCACAATAGTGGTTTACAATTTTTGGCCAAACTGGACACTGAAATTATTTTTTTAAACTAAATCTTTACATTCGGGCACCTATAGCGGCTAAACCGTGAAGAATTTGAAGATGATGCAAACTAGAGTCTCATCACATTTTATCTGTAGATTCTAAAATTATTTTTTTCAAAATTTTTGGAATCAGATTCCACTTCTTTTCCATCTCCCACAAAAAACTTGTTTTTTTCAAAAAACAACATTTTTTAAAAGTGACACACACCGTATAAGGCATAACTTTTTTTCCATGAAGGATAAAATTCTAATTCTTTCAAATTTAGATTTGTAACTTTGATATCTAGTGCTTCCACTTGGTTAGATATTTTTTATTGAATATTTTTTCTTTAATAAAGTTTCAAAGTCAAACCAATTACAATTCAAACATAGCGCGACCATATAACACAATTTTTTTTTTATATATCAACATTCAAATTTTTTTTTCTATTAGACCAAGGACTTCAATATCTGGTGCACTCATATTTTTTTTTTTTGATAATCTACTATTTTACCACATGTGCAGAACAAAGACCTTCATTTTCGATGAAAAACCTATGTTTAATAAAACTAAAATATCAAATACATAATAAAACAAAAACATATTAAAATTATATTCGTTGGATAGCTCGTTCTAAGGACTACCTAATTCTAGTTGGGTTTGTGAATATTTCTCCATTTTCATCCTCAAACCAAGCTCCAAAGTGCCAAAATTCAAGTTTTTTTCTATCTTAGGGGAGATGAGGAATAAAGGGGGTTCGAGCGAACCCCTAGTGGTTCACTCGAACCAGGGTTCATTCGAACCCCCCTTCTATAAGGGGTTTTGATGGATTTTTTTGTGGGAAAGTATTAAGAGAGTTTAGCCGAACCTAGGTTCTACCGAACCCCTAATTGGTTTGGTTGAACCAATAGGTTCGTACGAACCCCTAAAATCAATTTTTTGCCATGCATTCATTTTTTGTGAGTTTTCCTTCCTCACTTCAATAGTAAACCACTATTGTGGCTTCACCCCTAGTAATGATTGCTCATCTGATGAGAAGTCCCATGAAATTTATGTGGATGGTTAGAGGAAAAGGGCTATTGCATATCACCAGCAGGTTCTCCCTAATTAAGAAAATGAGAATGATCATGAAGTTTACACATTGGAAATGACTGAGGATGATGTGTCTTTAGGGATACAGTTAGATGAGGAAATGGCAAAGTTGACAGTAGCCTTGGCAGTGCAGGCAAGAGGCTCCTATCACTTGATAAATAGAATGGTGGGTGGAGATCAAGGTAAGGCTACTAGCCTCTTCATCAAAGAGAAGAATGAAAAAGACAAGGAACCGAAGATTGATAATAAATTGGAGTGAGATAAATCCAAGGAAGTAAAGGGAGACAAAATTTTGGCATTTGAAGACTAATAGAGAAGTCATATCTCCTACTCTAAAAAAAAAGACACAAAAGTAGAATTTTGAACCTGAGAAGAATGAAGCCAAGCATAAAGTTGAAGTGAAAGGTGAAAAAAAGGAGAATAACACTAAAAAAGGTATGATACTAATTGATATGCTTAAGTATACTCATGTTGATATGTTTCAATTGCTTTTAAAAGTAAAGGTTTTTGTCCCCTTACCTGAAATGATGAGGATTGATGAGCATAAACAAAAGGCAGTAGCCATTATCAATGGTGCCACTACAACCTGCAATAAATCAGTGGTGTCTACTCCACCCAAAGTGAGTGGAAAGGAATTGAAAGAAAAGGATGTTGAGGGAAAAATTATTGAGATCCCTCACATTTACCTAGGAAATAAAATAACTACCTATCCTAGTAATATAGACCCATTTTTTGTAACTTTGCTTGTTGATGGAAATTTCTTGAAGAATTGTATGATTAAATTAGGAGCCTCTAACAAAAGTTTTCTAGTTAAAATCATGAAGGAAATGGGATTGAAAATTGACAATTTCCATGGAAAGTGTTATGTTGTGGATTCTAGAGAACTACTTGC
The DNA here is from genome assembly GCA_007258455.2 of Sequoia sempervirens. Taxonomy (NCBI): domain Eukaryota; kingdom Viridiplantae; phylum Streptophyta; class Pinopsida; order Cupressales; family Cupressaceae; genus Sequoia; species Sequoia sempervirens. Next base: position 10,287 of record VDFB02340040.1, read on the forward strand.
AATTGGTGTGATCAATGAACTCCCATATAAGTTAGCTGCATTTCCAAAAAAGGAATTCAAAATGAGTGTAACAATGGTGGAAATTTCACAAAATTATGGAATGTTGTTGTCAAGAATATGGATTGCCTCCATGGGGGGTAGTATGTAGTGTGATATGTCTTTTTTGAGCTTCCCAATTAATGGAAAATATATCAAACTAGTTATATAATTGGGAGTCCCACATATGATTGAAATTTCTCCTAAAGATGATAGAATCCACTTTGTTGATAATGACATCAATGATTTCAAGATAGAAAAGTTACAAATGGAAAATGGTAGGCAACCTGCACCTATTGAGAAGGAGATGACAAAATTGTTTGCTAGTAATGATATTTGGACCATGTATTTTGATGGTGCAAGATCCAAGGAAGGATCAAGTGTAGGGGTATTATTGCCTTCACCCAATGGAAATAAATTCAAGTTTTTTTTCACCTTGTCATTTTTTTTGTACAAACAATGTGGTATAGTATGAGGCCTTGTTGTTGGGGTTAAGGTTAGTAGAAAAACATGGGATAAAGAAGCTTAAAGTACTTGGTGATTTAGAATTAGTGATATCCCAAGTTACATCTAGATTTGTATCAAAGAATAAGAGATTGAAGCAATAAAAGAATGTCATTTGGTATTCCATAGAAAAATTTGATATTTTTGGATTTGAATGGATGGAAAGAGGCTAGGATCGAGTGGCAGATTTTCTAGCAAACTGTAATGTCATAAAATTGCACACCTTGAAATTTCACGTACATTCTTGCATCTACTTTACTGTCCACTCCCTTAGAACTTGTGTAGGCTCATTTTAGCCCTTGCATCGGCCTTTTTCCATTTCGGGATGCTCAAGACCCCTTTTTAGTAGCTACCTTCGCATGTCAACTTTGTATCAAAAAAAAATAAAATCCCCTTCTCATCATTTTGTAGTGTGATGTGTTTGGACACTAGCATGTCCTTTGAATGTCTATGTGTTGCGCTAACTTCCTATGACATTTTGATGTTCAAATGACCATTTTCGTGCATTTTTTCCACTTGTCAACTTCTTTTGCTGGTGATAACAGCTTGGGATGCCTTATAACCACCTAGGAAGCTTCTTTTTGCTTCTATTATCCCCTTAAAAGTTACATTTTCAATTGATTGGCCTTCTAGCTTCTTCTCCTTCTTGGATCCTCTCGTAAACATTCTCCCATCTTGCTCTTGGTTGCACAACTCTCTTGTTTTCTACAACAACCTCAAGCTCTCAAGCTATTTCAATGCCCTCTACAACACTCATGCGTCTTGCAGCTATCTTGCTCTCCCTCTTTGGTTTCCTTAAGCCTTGCAGCTGATGTCTCTCTTACATTGTGCTTGCAAGAATCCTATGAGTTTACACATCCCCTATCTATTGCATCTCTACTTTGTGATACGTGTTCTCCTCCTCGAGCGGGGATTGCTTTTATCACCTTACTTCATGATACAATTTCTCCTCCTTGAGCAGGGGTTGATTTTATCACTCCTTTGTCCACTTCTCTCTATCTATTTAGCTTTCTATTGAGGTGAGAATACCAAAACAAGATTTTGACTAAGGAAAACCCCTATATAGCCCCACCATTTTCTCCAGATCTTACACATGTAGGTATTGAAGACATTCATTTACTCGAGGCTTCATTATTTGGGTTGTTGTGAGTATTTTCCTTCTTCATTCTCTTTGGTTCAATCATTTACTTTACTTTACTTTAGTCTAGTTCTAGGTATGTGCAGGATTATGATGGGCCAAAAAATGGCGATATGATGGGTATGTGTAGGGTATGTGGCTGACAACCTTTTTTTAACCCAAAATTGATGAAAAGAAAAGGGTTTTTAAAGGAGATTCTCCACTTTCCATCAATATAAATGATGCTTTACTTTAAACTTAATAAATAATTATTATTCATTCTCTATTTGAATTATGATTTAAGTCCTGATTGATAGGTTGACTGAAAAACGTCTATAGCTTTCAAATGGTATCACATTTTTTAAAACTGAAACCTGTGTCACATTCTATGCTTCACATAATATAGGATTAAAAAAAAAGTGAATTTGATGAAGTTTTGACCAAGCTAAGGTGGTCAGACATACGAGTTTTTATATTTTTAAAAGTTGTAATAAAAAATTCATAATTTACTTGGAGAAAAATTACAAAAAAATATGTATCACATCAAGACATGAGTCCTATACTTATATCTAAAATCTTATAGAAAAATATTATAATTTTATTATGGTTAGGGTGGTCAGACAGACACCTACTTCTTATTTTTTCCCTGAAATTTAAGTACTACTACATTAAAATTGTAAATTTTCACAAAATATATATATTTTTTTAAAATAAACCTTGTAGTTTAGAAACTACATTCAATTTTCTATAGATTTTATTATTACATATTTTTAAAATAATATACATAACTTATTCAAATTTTTATGTCAAGTTACCTAACTCTAATTTTTCTAATTTTTTTGCCACTTAAGGGCCTGTATTTTTCATGATGATCTTACACATATCCTTTTGTTACATTCTATCACTTTCTCGCATTTTGTATGTTCTTAGTGATCAAATCACTAGTAGTCACTTTGATATTTTCTATGAAAAATTTTTTTTTTGGTCTGTACAAGATGCTAGTGCACTGCACAATCATCTGTATTCCACACTGACGTCCTTTGGCTAAGAGCTCTTTAGTTTTTATAGAAAACCTTTGTGACTTGCTCTTTCCAATTCTAGAACTCTCGCATTATTCCTTGAGGCAATTTAGGTAAGTTCGCCCCTAGGGAATCTCTTGAGAATAAAGAGAATCAAGAGTAGTGCATCCTCCTTCTCTACATTTTGGTGAACCTGACATGAACCACAATATTTAAAAAAAAACTATTAATTTATTTACCCAACTTGGTGGGGTCACAACTTTTGACTCAATGCTCAAAATTTAGAATTGTTTACACTATTGGAAAGGTCTACAAGAGGACTAGTTCAATCCCTAAAAATGTGTGCCTTTGGAAACCCATTTTTAAGGACCAACACAAGTTTCAATCCCAAATTCCACACTAAAGACCTTCGAAAATGCAAATTACTAGAACCTAGAAAATACCAAAAAATCAAGATTTTTTTTTTCTCACTTCTACCACCCCTGGATTGTTCAAGATTGACCAACGTTTCTATATCTCTATTTCAAAATGTATTTTCTATCTTTCTTCCTTCTATCTCCCTCTAGCTTTGTCAAGAAGCTTCAAGAAGTTATTTTACAAGCATGTGAAAGTGAGTTCTTGTCTCCTTTCTTATTATTCTTTATTGATCCCTCTCATGAGATTACTTCTAAGGATATTTTGGTGCATGAGGATGAAATCATTGATACCTTTCTTTATTTTATTCTACCCTCTCTCCATTCTAATGCATTCTATTTTAGAGATGATGCATTTGTGAATGATGATTCTCCCTTTCATTCCAGTGCACTCTCTTCTAGAGGCCTTGTGTTTGTGAATGATGAATCTCATCTTTATTTTGATGCACTCTCTCTTATATCTTATGAATTAGGGAATGATAAATCTCCTTCCACATTTGATCCTCCCTAGATCGACATTTAGAATGTTTCTTCAAATAATTATTCTACTAGTTGTGATGATTATCTAAATGTAATATATATCTCTTCTACCCCTGAAAGGCCTAAGAGACTGGTCATTTACCTAATTCTAGCTACTCCTTCTCCTAAAGGGATTTTTTCTATTGACGGTGTCCAATTTGATAGTAATTCCCTTGATCTTTCTAAGGCTCCCTCTTGTAGAGTGGTAGCCCATACTTATAAGAATAGAATGAATAAAAAACCAAGTCTTCCTTCAGCTCCTAAACCTACAACTAAAGCACTTGGTGATTACAATCTTGTCAACCAACTCTGTGTTACTCCAGCTAAGATCTCACTATGGGACTTGCTTCAATCTACTCTAGTTTATCAACGTATGCTCCAAGAAGCATTGCAAAAGATCCTCTTGCCTTATTTTTCTAGGCCAATGGACGCTAATATGTTGATAACTCATATTCATGTGGATTCGTCGAATATTACGTTCTATCTGCAAGAAATCCCACCTCTAGAAGTACAAAAGTAAGTGGATCCTCTAATGTTTATAATTAAAATTAATAATATCAGTATTATATGTAATCTCATTGGCACTGGTTCGGTGCTCAATGTATGTAGAATTCATCTATTGCCTAAGCTTAATATTGATTCATCTTCTCTTAATGCTTCTTCTATTTTTGTTCGTGGTTTTGATAATGTTGGTCAACAAGCCATAGGCACGATAGTCTTGCCTTTGAGGTTGGAACCCATTATCTGACCCACCCTTATATATGTTATGTCAGAAAAATTTCCATATGACCTTCTTCTTGGTAGACCGTGGATTCATGCTATGGGTGCAGTCCCATCTACCTTGCATAAATCTATTAAGTTCGTTTGCAATAATCAAGTAGTAATAGTTAGGGCTAGCCCTAAGGCTATGCACTTATGTTAGATGGAATATGTTGGCCAAGTTTTGGTTGTGCCTACTCTTATCCCTTTAGTGTCTTCCAATGTGTTGATGTTTACTCCAGCAGTACCTACTATAAAGGATACACTTGAGATAAATGTCCCTAAAGAACATCCTTCTGAAGAAATAAATCATAAGTCTTCTCCTTCTACCTCTTCTCAAGAGAATGCATGTCTTGGTGATGATTGGGGTTCTCTAGACATTATAGATTCCTTCAGTGGGGAACATAAAGTCAACCCGATCCACTTAAGCTTTCTAGTAGCATCATCCAGACCCACTGTCAAATATGATTATTCTTTTGCATCATAAGAAAATGGGAGAAATAGTTGTAATGTCCTTAACTCTGATCCTTCTCCTCCCGGGGAAGATGATCATGCTTTTATTAAATAGGCTAATGCTATTAGTCCTATCAAGGAGGTTGGTGGTGATGCCATAGAAGAGTGTGATCCCCATTGTTGGAACAATGCTCTCTTTGTAGATCCTCGTCCTCAAGATTTGTAAACATGTTATGGCCCTAGTTTTACACTTGTCTCTAAATATGGCTATGGGCATAAAGGTTGTAGGTGTAATGAACAATTCATTCAGGTCCCTATAAAATGTGCACCTCATAAGAGTAATTTGGGGCTTGGTTGCTTGAATGAACAATCAAAATGAAAATTGTAGTTGAATGTGGATGTGGTTTCCACTCAACCTCATTCTCATGGATTGGTTCATCCACCCTTATTTGTTGTCTTAATGTCTTCTTTGTGTGAGTAGTCAAACTTTTCTCCACAAGAGAAATGTTTGCTTTCTTCTCCTCATCCTTTATGTAAGCAAGAGCATATTTTTGTTGAGGCTTCTCAAAGCCCACTTAATTACTCTTCCTCCTCCTACAAGTAGTAAATCTCATTAGCATGATAAAGAAAATCATTCTTTTTGTGTGTACCATTGAGTACTTGGCCATTCCACTAGTGAATGTTATGCCTTGAAGGTAAAAATACAAAAAAATCTTGATTCAGGTCCCATCACCCATTTACTTGTTGATGCACCTGCCTCTTCTTCAAATGACAAGTGATTTTGAGGTCTACCTCTATCTTGTATGTTTGAAGTATCTTGCATGATTCTCCTCCCCTATATGTTGGGTACAGTGATAAATTGTTCTAGAGATGTGCATCCTTCTAAGGACCCCCTCTCTTCTCTATGTATTTCAATTGGAACATCCCCTTGAGTGGGCCCCTTGCTATCTTGAAAGGTTCCCGAGGGACCCCTTTGAATTTTTTTTATCTCAAATGAATTCTATGGCATCTAGCTTGAGGGAAGCCTGACTAGACCTTTCTTTTTTGTGACTATCTTGTAATGCAATTTTTAGTAGCCATGAGATTCCCTAATTAGTCTTTATCTATAGGACAAAGAACATTTAGAGCTACTTTTCATCAAGATTTCCTAACATTTTCAGTCTCTATATTAATATGTTTCTTTATAGGTGTGCCTGTGAAGCTACTTTCAAATTTGACTCTATGGAGTCCCCTGCACTAGGCTTCCTTCATGAGATCTAGTACTTGGGGGTTTCCTTGTTGTAGGTCTATAGCCCTATGAGATGCTTACATCTTCACTGGGATTCCTTCATGAGAGAGAACTTTGGGGTTTCATTCTTATAGGTCTACGGACCTATAAGGTGCTTTCATCCTGCGATATTTGTCCATTGTTAGTTTGTAGGTCTTCAATGTACTTTGTATAACTTCATAGTTCCATGAAGTTATGAAGTCCATTTTTTCAACCTACTCAAGAGAGAGTACCTTTGGATCCATCTCTGAGCTTATAATTTTCATTCCTTTCTAGCTTCTCCATCTTTCTCTTAAATTCTCTCTCTTCCCAAATTGTATATACTAGATCGAAGATCTGCATCTTCTTCATCCTCAGTTTATGATATTTCTCTCTTCGACATTGGTTGCTTCCCTAACTTTTTGGTGCATTCTTCTCTTGAATAAATTGCTCCTTACATTCTTCTTTTCATTTTAGAATTCTTCTATATGTATTATTTCTTCATTTAGGGATGATGCATAGTATTGATACAACCTTTTACATCAAGGTCTCTTTCAATTTGTTGAATCAAATCCTTTAGTTTCTTGTGTTCCTGTGTGTATATGTTTTTATGTTCTAACATTGTTGTCTTGTGCAAGTCTTTCTTTTCTAATGTGTTTTTTTTTAGGTCTTCAACGTGGGGGCAAGCTTTCATGGTTTGAAAATTTATCTACTTCCTTTATAGTATCCATTTGGCATTATGATTTTATTTATGTTCAGTATATTTCCTTTAGTGTGCATATTAGTGTAGATTCATATGCCCTCTAAAGTGGGGGAGAAATTTAATATCGTAAAATTGCACCCCTTAGAATTTCACATACATTCTTGCATCTTCTTTGGTGTCCACTCCCTTAGAACTTGTGTAGGCTCATTTTAGCCATTGCATCACTTTTTTCCCTCTTAGGATGCTCAAGACCCCTTTTCAACAACTACCATCATGTGTCATCTTTGCGTCAAACATTGTGTTTTTCCGATTCTCGTTGTTTTGTAGCATGATGTGTCCAAATACTAGCATGCCATGTAGATAGTATCAACACATAATATCCTGGTCAAAATAACCCTTGACAGAATAACCCAACCAAAATAACCTAAGGACAAAATAACCTAGGGTCATAATAACCCATGGACAAAATAACCCGTGGTCAAAATAACCCATGGACAGAATAACCCATGGTCATTTTAGATCAAGCTAGTAAACTAGAAATGACATAAAATAAATTATAAATATGATTGTGAGGCACCATAGAGGCTATTTAGGTCATTTTTAGACCATATATCCATTATATACCCCTAAAATAGCCTTCAAACACCTTTAATATGCTTAAATAACCTATAAAATGGTAAATAATTATAAAAATAAAGGAAATTTCGTGGGAATAAGTTGATTATTTTGAAGACACGTGGATTGGATGACTAACCAGAAGAGGCAATAGATGACCACCCAAGTTTCCAATCACAATGTGGAATTGCTATTTAGCTACTCAAGATGATATTACCATAACCAATAATACTATTGAGGGATGGCACCAAGGATTTAGTGAATTGCTTCAAGCATCGCATAGCTCAGTCTAGAAATTCATCAAAGTAGTGAAAAAAGAATAGAGTCTCCAAGAGAATAGAATAGAGAAATATATGGTTGGATACACTGGGCAATCAAGCAGGAAAAAATATTGTGAACTCAAAGAAAGACTAAAAGGATTGGTTGATGGTTATGACAACCATAACATTTTAGATTATATAAGAGGCATCACTCATAATTTGACACTTTAATTGAAAATTTGAAAATAAAGTTTTTTTAGCAACATACATGTAATTTATAAATTTTGTTTTCCTTTCTCTATATTCTTATGGGGATATTTTGTCCATGGGTTATTCTGACCATGAGCTATTTTGTCTTGGGTTATTATGACCTCGTGTTATTTTGTTCCTAGGTTATTGTGACTGGGTTATTCTATCTGGGGTTATTTTGGCTAGGTTATTATGTCTCATAACCCGCGTAGACATTTGTACACAACGCTAATGTCACGTGACATGTTTACATTCAAACAACCATTTCTATTCATGTTTTGTACTTGTCAGCTTGTTTTGTCGATGGTAATGGCTTGGGATGCCTTGTAACCACTCGAGAAGCTTCTTTTTGCTTCTCTTCTCCCTTTAAAAGTTATCATTTCAATTCATTGGCCTTTTATATTCTTCTCCTTCTTGGATCCTCTCTCAAAAATTCTCTCATATTTCTCTTGTTTACAAGACTCTCTTTTTGTTACAACAACCTCAAGCTTTTAAGCTCTTTCAGCACCCTTTACAACACTCATGGCTCTTGAAACTATCTTGCTCTCCCTCTTTGTTTTCCTTATGCCTTGTAGCTAATATCACTCTTACATTGTGCTTGTGATCATCTTGGGATTTCACACGTCCCCTATCTATTGCATCTCTACTTTATCATACGAGTTATCCTCCTCGAGTGGGGATTTCTTTTATCACCTTAATTCATGATACAGGTTCTCCTCCTTAAGTGGGGATTTCTTTTATCACTCCTTTTTCCACTTTTCCCTATCTATTTGGTTGTCTATAGAGGCAGTAACACCAAAATGATGGTTTGAATGAGGAAAACCCCTATACAACCCTAACATTTTCTCCAAATCTTATGCATGCAAGTATTGAAGAAATTCATTTGTTGGAGGCTTCATTACTTGGGTTGTTGTGAGCATTTTACTTCTCTATTATCTTTGGTTCCATCATTTACTTTACTTTACTTCATTCTAGTTATGTTGCATTCTACCACTTTCTCACATTCTTTATGTTCTTAATGATTAGATCACTAGTAGTCACTTTGTTGTTTTCTACGAAAAACTTAGTTTTTGGTTTATACAAGATGCTAGTGTGCCCTTGGGATCTGATGGAACTTCCTTATCATCTGTATTTCATGTTGACATCCTTTGGCCAAGAGCTCATCAGTTTTTATAGAAAATATTTGAGGCCTACTCTTTCCGATTCTAGAACACTTGCATTATTCCTTGAGGTAGTTTAGGGCAGTTCACCCCTTGGGAATCTCTTGAGAATAAAGAGACTCATGACTAGTGAATTCCCCTTCTCTACAAAAACATTACACTTAGGCCTAATGATATAAATTTTATTGGTATCTCCAAACTGGAAGAGCAAAAAAGGCCTTCAATCCCTGAGAATATACAAAATTGGTAAGTATTGAATGATGATGATGACATATTAAGATTTTTGAAATGTGCAGATGATTATGAAAGTCAAGAGATTGATTTTGGAGCTATTTTTTGAGGTAGTGGATGAAAAGGACACAATATTTGGTAATGAATTTATTCAATTGAAGACTAATAAGATCCCTAATGGCCTTGTTTCCTTGGAGAGAGTATTTGATAACCAAGATAAAAGTGATTCCAAGACATCTACAACCCATCTAGAAGATTTAGAAGAGTTGAGGTTAGGGACTAAAAAATTCTCCTAAGAAAGTTCATGTGGGCAATAAAATGAAGCCCAACATCAAAGAAATGTTGATTGCTTTGTTGAGGAAGTACATGAATGTCTTTTCTTGGTCTTATGATTACTTGAAAGCATATAGGGAGGATTTTTTTCAGCATGAGACCCATCTTAAAGCATAGGAAAATCCCTTTAGGCAAAAGCAAAGACCTATCAATTCCACCTTAGCATCAAAAATACAAGAAGAGCTTGTAAAGCTAAGGGACACTAGCATAATTAGACCTATTAGGCACTCATATTGGGTTTATATTCTAGTGCTAGTTAGGAAAAAGAATGGGGACATCAGATTATGCATTGATTTTAGAAATCTCAATGTGTCCTCATTGAAGAATAACTATACATTTCCTAACATTAAAGCCATGTTGTAGAAGGTGATTGGTTGTGAGCTCTTTCCCATGATAGATGGTTTTTCTGGTTACAATCAAGTTAAAGTAAAGGATTCTGAGAAGTATAAGACTATACTTTCTACTCCATGTGGTGCTTATGTTTATGTTAGAATGCCATTTGGCTTGACCAATGCAAGTGCAACTTTTGAAAGGGCTATGGATATAGCCTTTTAAGATTGTATTGATTTATTTTTGGCAATCTACCAAGATAACCTGACTACATAGTCCAAGAAAGAAGAAGATCATTACATTCACTTGGAGAATATTTTCATTAGGTCCCTTGAAAATGGAATCTCACATAACCCAAAGAAATGTTCCTTTGGGGTCACTGAGGGAAAATTATTGGGACACATTGTTTCAAAGGATGGAGTGAGAATTGACCCTAAAAGGGTAGCTTCCACTAATAGAATTAGTTAGCTAAATAATATGAAAGGATTTTAATTAGTCTTTGGGAAGATCAATTTTTTAAGAAGGTTTGTTACAAAATTTGTAGAAATCACCCAATCTATATCAAAGATATTGAAGAAAGGTAAGACAGTGGAGTGGATTGTAGAGCCAAACAAATCTTTCCAAGCAATTAAGCAAGCAATCAAGGAGGCCCCAGTCTTGAGGACCCTTGATTTTTCCAAGCCACTACAAATCTTCTCATTTGCATCATTACAAACTATTGATGCAATTTTGTTACAAAAGAATCAAGAGGGTTTTGAACAAATGCAGTTCTTTTGAAAAAACAATTGCATTTTTTAGGAAGTATCTTCAAGTTGTAGAGTTGAAATATGAATTTATTGAAAACAAAAGAAAATGCACTGGTCAAAGTTGTAAGAAAATTTAGAACCTATCTTGTGGGAGATACATTTGTTGCATATGTTCCCAGTGTTGTTAAGTAAATCTTCACCCAACAAAAAGTTATAGGTAGAATATACAGATGTATAAATACGATACATGAATTCAACATTGACATCCAAATCACCAAGTTGGTGAGAGATCAAGGGTTAGCTAAGCTAATGGATTAAACAAATTTGGATGCCAACCAGATAAATCAAGAGGATTATTTTGATATTTCACATTTTTGTGATATGAAAGAATGTGATTGGTACAAGAATGTTATCTACTACTTACAAAAGATGCAATTCCCTAAAGGACTAACATATAATGAGAAAAGGAATCTCAAGATACATTCCATTAATTGTGTGATCATCAATGATGAATCATGGTGGATACATATAGATGGTGTCATGTTGAAGTGTGTGGGAAGAGCCAAGTCTTTGGAGCTGCTAACTGATATGCACAATGGAGTGTGTGGAGGAGACTACATGGCCAAGATCATCACTCACAAGGTATTAAGGGTATGATTTTTGTGGTCAACAATATTCAAGGATTCTCATAAACTTGTGAGAGAATGTGTTGCATTTCATAGGTTCTCTGGGAAGCTCAAATTCTCAGGTAATTTACCACTTACACAAGTTGTATTTTAGGAACCCTTCCAATAGTGGGGAATTTATTTTATTGGAGAAATATTAGATAATTCTAGTGGTCACTCTTGGATCTTTTTTTCCATAGATTACTATACTAAACGGGTGGAAGCAATCCCAAAAAGGTAAGCAACAAGTAAGGTGGTCATTGATTTCTTGATGGACAACATATTAACCAGGTTTGGAGTGCTTGGGAAAATTGTTTCAAACAATGCAAGGTGCTTTAGGTCTAAAGAATTCACAATTTTTTTTTATAATCATGTGAATTGTATTTCCTATTCTTCACCATATAACCCATAGGCTAATGGCTAGGAAGAATCAAGAAACAAAAGCTTGATGAAGATCATTAAAAGGATCATTGAAAAGAACAAGAGAGCTTAGGATTCCAAGTTGAAGTTAGCTCTATGGGCGGATAGGGTAACAGTCAAGAAAGCAACTAGATATGCTCCATTCGACTTGGTTTATGGTCTTGAAACAATATTTCCATAGAATAATCTTATGAATATGTAAAAATTTATCCAAGAATATAATGAAGATGTGTGTGATGAGATGCAACACAAAATTGATACCTCAATGAAGGTTGATGAGATGAGAAGAGATACTAACAAGAAAAATGTTAAGTTGCAGTTGCAAATCGAAAACCTGTATGACAAGAAATCATCTCCAAGAAAGTTTCAAGTTGGAGACATGGTGTTAATGTAGAATTCCAAGTATGAAGATGAAGGAAAACATGGGAAGTTTGATGCACTATGGTTGAGCCCTTATCTAATCAACAATACCCATGGTGAGGATTCCTAATTTTTACAAGATATAACTAGTGAACTTGAACTTCCAGTACATGGATAGTTCTTGAATCCATATTTCTCTTGAAATATGTTCTTTCCATGTACATTGTAAAATTTGTATGTTCTATATATAGGTTTACTTTGCTTGGGTCGGGTTTAGTTTGGTTTGACCACCTTGTTCAGGTAGTTTTCTAGTTTTGGTTCTCTATATATTAGTCTACTCTTCTAGAAGATGTTGGAGATCTCTCCATGCTTGCTTAGAGGCATGCATCCCCAACTAGATCCACTGATGGAACCCTACAAATTTTTATGTTCCATTGCTATAAAACTATGTTTGGATACCTCTATGATCTTATCTAGTTCACTAATTAGGGTTTTAGGATGAGGGTTTAGGGTTTATCTCCCATTCATTCAAAGATACCCATCATTTACCTCTATTCCTTATATTTTTTCCATTGACTTGTTATCACTGGTTCCCAATTGCACTAGTTTGAACCTGTGTCATTGAACTCATCTAGTTTACCCGCCCCTTCACCTAGTTTGTTGGTCTTTTTGTCACTAGGAAATAATTATACATCAAATTTTAATAGGGTTTAATATGTGTTCATTGGTCTAAATTCATGGACATAATTTTATTACCCCCATCTCTCGTTGACCTAGTTGAGCCCCCCTTTTTATGTTACTATCATTTTTGCATGTGTATATTTGAGCTCTTAATAAAGGAAATTGGATTGTATGAATTAAGCTTGACCATTCCCCACTCCACCATTGTATTTTAATACTCATAAAAAAATACTAGTGAGATGGCAAGTGGGTGACATCTGTCCTCAACTAGGGTAGGGCCCATCATCCTTCAGAAGCAACAAACATTAAGCCTTCACTAATCAACGGGTGTGATGAGATATCGCAGGTTAATCCTGATTTCCCCCCACTAGCCCGGGGGGGACACACCAACATATCTCACCTTTCAACAAGGAAGAGTGGAAGTGCCACGTGGTGTGATCTAAACTGTTAAGGAACTATAATGGTATATGAAATGTTTTAGAAATATTTTGACATAGTGTTGAGGAATATTAAATGTCGAGCTACTAAAAGGTTATTTTGAGCACATGGTCAATTGCAAGATAAGATGTTATAATCTTGTCCATTCATTAGATCTAGAGGATATGCACTAAGGAGAATGTTTTGAAAGGTAAAAACCATGTAATTTCAAGGTGCCAGATTTAATCTAGGTCATTCCCCACCACACCGAGCATCCATAAGATGCATGTGGGTTAAATCCAATGAGCAAGTGGGGAGCTAACATGTAGCTAATTTCAAGGCTTATGGAGATGGTGGATCCTGTGGGATGACATGGAAAGGAGTCCACATGGTCCAATTTGATTCGTCTATGGAAATGGTTTCCTATGGTCAAGTTTTCAAACTTTGTTTACTTGATCTGGGTTATTCATTAGACCACCTCATTGTAGGATCAATAGCTAAAATTCAAATTTCGAGATTGATGTCAAATGAACCATTTTGGTTCATGCGAACAAATAGTAATGGTGGATATAACACTAAGCTACCAAATTGGTCTATTTTCATGCCATAAAAACCTTGTTTTAAAGCATGTTTGCAATTTATTAAAGCATTCAATGCATCTAAGGATTTCTCAATGCATATTTTAAGCTCGTTTGGAATTTGAAAATTAGGGATTTTCAAAGAATCTAACAGCTTGTAAGTAAAATTGACATCATGTATCTCAAATTTCTTGAAAATTTGTTGAAAGTGCCCACTTTTTCATTTGGTCAATAGAATTACTAGTTTTCTTATGTTTCTTTTTAGGTTTGACATTCAATTTGGATGATAAATTTGTTAAGCCTTGTTGTTTCTTTGTGTCAAACATGTGCCCTAGTTGTAGGTTTCTAATTCTCTGAGAAGTGAAACACTAGTTTACAAGGAACCCTAAAACCATGGCACCTTTGCAAGCCCAAACTTCACAGTAGAAGAAAATACCTCTTTGTCAAAACCTAGTAAAAAAATTAAAACCCTCAACATCTAATAAACTGAAGGTTCAATTGTTGTTCCTAGGAACCCAAATTGCAGATAGCCTCATTAACAAACAATGTACTATCAAGCATGCCACATTACCATACACTAGATGGGCACAATTCAACTACTAGTTTGGTAATAGAAACTATGGTATACCCATTGGTAACCCTTGGAGATTAGACATGGGTAAGTTTGTTGTGCCGAATGTATACGTGGATACTGACCTCCTGAGATCAGTGGTAGTTAATTACGACCCAATCTCTAGGGTTGTAATAACCTGTGACAATATTGAAACGGTTAAGGTCACTAGGAGTGAAATTGTTGAAGTCTTCAAACTGATTAAATGGAGGGAAGACATGGTCAGGATTGCTAAGAAATAATTGAGAGAAGAATATGAGAAAGTAAGGCATACTTTCAAGGTCTCAGTACTACAACACTTTTTGGCATATGTGAAGGGACAAGGGATAATCGTCTTAGGACCATATGATAAGGAGCTTTTCCCTATAAATTACTTTGTGACATATTTCCAAAGGAAATTTTATTCCTTATGCCAAATATTAGCATATGATCCAACTATAGGCATGCCTATGGCTAAGATGTACATGGCCGTCCATATTTACCACCTCACTTGCAATACCCTAGATATGACTTTGCATCATACATGACCAAGAGAATACATGGGGCCTTAGTTGCACTACATAATTGTGATAATGGGGTAATATTCTAGTGGTATTCATTTTTCATGCATATGTTTTTGTACAAGGGAGCAAGTTACTTTGGAAAGGATATGACATTGGTAAAAAAAGAGTGGGATCTTGATCTACCTTTCCATTGTTGGACTAAACTCCTTGATAGAAATGATCACAAATCAAATTTTGTTGTGTTTGAAAATATTTTTTCTTCCAAACTAAGGAGGGCCTTGATTATGAATATGCCAAGGGTACTTGTTTCTTTACATTATTTCTTGACACCTAAAGATAGGGGACTTGATTTGAACATTGAGCATAATTGGGGAGATGTGATTCCATACTCTAGCTACACAATTTTGAGGGTGTATGGAGCAAGTTTTGAATCCCACATACTATTGAAGGAAATGCCATTGAGGGTTGGTTTTCTTGATGTCATGTGGTAGTTAGGAGATGTAGAGGATAACTGCTTGAAGGATCAAAGGAAGAAAACCTTTTTCCCTATGTACACTGTTTTCTCTAACTTTTTCATTAAGGGTGGTGGATGGAGAAAAATTGTTGATGTACTCAAAGTTTTTGGGATGAAAAGGGTGAAAGCAAGGAATCATGATCTTGAGTTTTTCATGGAAGGAATTAAGCCTAGGATCTGAAGCTCTAGATTCATCCACAACTTCTATTTCCCTGAGGATGTAATGAGGAATATTTATTATTTTCAAAAACAAGATGATAGAAAAATGTAGTGGATTGCATTCAACAAGAGAGAGAGGGAAATGCAGGAAAATGATCCATAGTTTCTAGCTCTCAGGGATATCAATGATGAAATTTAGAGAGTTGAGTATGTATTTTATAATTTTGAGCAGGTATTTGGGAGCTTGAAGAAGGAAAGATTGATTCAAGATAAAGGGAAAGCTATAGTAGGATAGGTTAAAGGCAAGGGAAATGCCCCTCTGATGGAGGAAAGATAAACCTACCAATCCCTAAAGAGAATACTTGTATTTAAAAGGAGGAAGGATAAGGTAAAGGAAAATTAAACAATAATCACCTCTTGTCAACAAGAGGGGTCAATAATTCCTTTTCCTGCATAGAAAATGCCACCATTGTCTCCCCCAAGGTTTACTGCTCCTAAAATTATTGAATTAGATTCGTCACTTAGGGTATCATCACCACCAAGATAGCCACCTCCAAAGAGAAAAAAGATACAAACAAGTATTTTGAAGACTACTCTAAGGACTCTAAGGATGAGATTCATGTTACTGAGGAAGAAATTCAACAATGTATACCCTCTCCCCCTAGGGAGATAGTGCCAAAAGAAATGGAACTCAAAATAAGCAAAGTAGACCTCACTAGTATGAATACTACTAATGATGTGAGGGACGGGGCATGTAACAAAATTATGGATGATGATTCATTTTTCAAGAAATCTGCTCTTAGGGAATTTACTTGGAGAGAAAAAAAATATGAATATGTTAATAATGTTGCTAAGAAGAGAGGCATAAACCCTCAATTATATGAAAAATTTATTGTGGCCCAGGTTAGGAAAGAGATGTAGGAAAGTTTTTGAAACATCATAGAAAAGGAAGGTACATAATTGGTAAGAAATAGTGGTCTCCTCTTGCTGCTAGAGTGGGATATTGCTTCTTCCATTTCTTACGACATAGTGAGGAGATGTGACAGGCCACTATACTCCATAGAAGATGAAGCAACAATTTCTTTGAATGGGTCTACTTTAGTTGAGAAGTGGGATACACTCACAATTTGGGTGTTAGCCCCAAGTACCAAGAAGCCTCCAATTGTAGACCATCTACAAATTACAGTGGAGAGCTAATCATTAAGAGAGTATCAAAGACCTTTGTAGTCGAAGAAGCAACAATGTCTATGAATGTTTCCCAATTTACAAAAGAAATAGTGGAATTTTTAGCTGTAGAAAAAGAGAAGTTTAGGAAAATTTATAATGACTTGTTGGTTGAATATAGCAAGCGTCAACAAAAGATTCTAGAGTTGCGAACAAAAATAGCACTGTTCAAGGAAAACATGCAAAGTATACAAACTAATGTGTCCATGCCAATAGACTCTGCCTCTCTTTGTTCACCCCAAGAGCAAGTACCCTCTTCCCAATTCCTCCCATAATGTTTCATTGGTAATTATGTCATATAATTTGGGGAATGTGCCCATATAAGTGGAAAGACCTAGTACTTCAGGTGAACCTCAAACAAAGGAGATCAGTATGGAAGACCTGATTGAGAAATTAAAAAGCTATGAAGAGAGATACAAACAATAGGATGGATTGATTCTTGCAAGATATTTAAAGATTGTGACATTGGTGTTGGAGTACCTCAACAAAGGAATTAATAAGAGATTGATTAGCATCCATGCTAATTACTCCTCCATGTTTGATGGTGTAAAGAATTTTGAGAGGTACAAGGAAGTGGATATCCCATTCATGGAGAAATATATTCCCAGATACTAGGACCTTTTGCTTATGGTTGTTGGATCTAAGCATGATGCCAATAAGCCAGAAACTATTTAGCCTACCCTTAAGCTTGTATGTGGAATTCAAGAATTCCAAGGAAAAAATGAACCATTGGAGGCAAGAATTTAAGGGAACTAGTCAAAAGGTTTGATGAGTTGAATTTTGGTTTTCTGCTTGACATCTTGAATGAGAATGGTGAAATAAAACCCCTGCATAAGTGGAAAGGTCAAGCAGATGAGGTGATTGCAACTCAAGTAGCCTTGATTTGTGAAGGGGTTGGCATGCAAATTCTAAGGAGTAGTATGGACATGCTCACCCAAGAAGGGATTTCCCTTGAGAAATTTTATAAGGAGGCTAACCAAGTGGTGACCAAGTATGCTCCATACAGGGAGAAAGCTAATAAAGTTATTGAGTTTGATTTTCCTTCTAAGAAAATTTTTTAGCTTTGGAAAGACAAATATATTGATTCCCTAGATGATTAGGTTGTTGTTGTGTTGAGATGATAACTAAAATTTTGGTTATAGGTCTGCAACAATGGGGATTACAGTAGGGATAATACAATACATGGCCTAGAACTAATATCTAGATTAGGCCTTAAATACAAAAATATTAAAATATTGTACTCTCCCTATTTTGAAATTGATGAAAAGGATGCAAAAATGGAGGTACTTTGGTTTCCTTCTCTTTCTTTATTTTATTCTTTTCTTCCTTCAAGATTGGAGTAAGTGAAAATAATTTTTGGGGCACATGGATAAGGTGTTGTTGCAACTAAATGGTGCCTTTTGGAAGGTTGGATAAATCTTCATCGACAAATGCAAATGGTTGTTGTCCCATGTGATATTTTCCCTCTTTAAAAATTGTAAATGTAACTGTGTTGGGGATTATATTTTGTATTGATCAAATGAGATTATGACATGTGTGCATTCTGGCCTAAAGCTTGTTTGCTCCTTCATTGAAATATAATAAGGAATTCATGGCCAAATGCATAGGTTGTTGATTGATTAGAGAGAAATTTTGTAATAGAGAATACAAAGAATAATTTTGAGTCTTTTCTTAGGTTTTTGAGTTTATTGATATGCAATTGTAATTTTGATAATAGTACTAGCAATTGAATATAGAAAATAGTGCAAATTCAAGGCTATTTCTCTCCTCGTGTATTTGTGACATGAGTTATTAATAAAATTATCAAGGGTTTTTTTGTTGGTCTTCATTGCATTTCAATGGTGTATGGTTTTCATCTTTTTTTTTAATTCAAAGAATTAATTAAATTGCTTGGGTGATGCTATAGGGTCATGTAATTTGAATACCAAGATTTGATAAGAAGTTTCGGTTTGGGATACTAAGGTATAATGTTGTAATGCAATATTATATGGGCTTTAAGATGCTATGTATTGAACTATTATCAAATTATATTTGCATTGAAATTGACTCTATGTCCTAGGTTAAGCAACTCATTTAGGTTTTGTATTTGTGATACAATTTCTTGATCATTCAAGAGCAATATAAATTCATAATTGAACTTTCTATTGAGTTGTAATTGTTAATATTTCATGGTGAATTAATCATTCTTTGCTCTAGATGTCAAGCATGTAAAAAATATACCAAATTTTTGAAAGATTTCATCTATTGAGCTTAAGTTTTGAAAATGCATCTGTTATTCGCAATGTACTCGACTATTAAATGTACTAATCCATAGGTACATTGTGGGATCATCCTCTTAGGTTTCGCAAAGCCCAAAGTGCAAGAGTAAAGTATTATTACTATCTCTCGTTCATTGGCCAATCCCTTCAGGTTGCTAAGAATTAGAAATGGTAATTCCATAAGATTCTTTGAAGATCGGCTTGGTTCTTTAAAAAAAACCAACAAATAGAATGAAAAAATAGAAGTAGAAAACAAAGGAAATCAACACAGGAAAGGATCGCAGGTTCTTTGTTAATAGAGAAATATTTGTAGATGAAGGGGTAACGTCCAAAGAAGAACTGTTGGCTATTATACTCCATCTAGGATGGGGAGATTGAGACACCATGAGTGAAAGAAAAAATTACTTATTAGTAAGCATGTGTTTTGAAATGTATTCAAGTGGTTGATAGGCCATTTAAAAAATATATTTGTAACATGTGTAACAATCCAAACAACATGCATGTAATAATTGAAAATAATAGTTTATAGGAAACATGTATGTGATAGCTAACACTAGAAATAGACATTTTTGAAGAAACAAACATATTCTATTATTATTTTTATAGTAGGAAATTTTCTTTTGCTTGGTTGCATTATGGATGTAACAACCTGAGGCAATAAATATTGTATGTTCCTTTTTGGGCTTAAAAGATATCTAATACAAAAAAAATGACAATTCTCATACAAAAAATAAATAATTTATAGATGAAGAAAAAAATATTAGCCATTTAATGGAGCCATATAATTCAATCATATATAAGGGTAAAAGCACAAAGTTGTGTCACACTTTCAGCCAAATAAATAGCTGTGAGTGAAATAATTTTGACCAAAAAAGTTTTTCCCAAATAGGTTTCGACCGAAACCATGTGGCCTTTACGTGGCATATTTCAAAAATTATCATGAAAAAGTAAAACTGTTGTCATTAATTGTAGATTTGAAAGTTTCTTCCAAGGTTATATTAGAGTTGTTATTCTAAATTTGTGTTCATCGTAAAGTAGGTAGTGAAAGGCACAATGAAGATATGATAGATTTGAGTGATTGGTATTTTATTATTTGATTTTGTTTTCACCCATAAATTAACTATGAGCATGTTTTTGATTAAGGTAAACAATCTTGACTAGAGCTATGAATGAGAATCGAGTTTTGAAAGGATCCCAAATGCTTTTACAAGAAGAGAAAAGCCAAAGAACATGGAACAACCATCAACATTTAAACAAGCCTTAAAAAAATATAGAGAATAGATAACATACCATGACATAACAAAACAAAAAATAGGGGAGTTCAAACCATCAAGGTGGTTTGAAACCAAAATTTACCAAAGGGCATTGATGCAAAACCAAAAGACTATCAATCATAGTAACCAAATTTATTTTCTCCTCACAAGGGGAACCACAACCTATGTTGGAGTGGACCCCCATCATGAAATTCAACACCTTCGCATAGTACAGAGTCTGAGGGCACAATCCAACATGCATCTTGTCCTAATAGGATTGTCCAAGGTAATCAGATACGTTTCATTGCCTCTTCATAAAGTTTTGATTAACTAGCAAAGACACTTGTAAAAAAAATTCTACTCTCAACCACCTAACTTAGAGAAAAAATTGATACTACTAGACAAATGCTTATCAATTTTTACATAAACATAAAATCTAGAAAATATATATAAAATCCTAGACCATACTTGCCCAAAATATTTGTAGTTCTATCAATCACCACCTCCCCCACAAATTTTTTTGATGATTGCAGTATAAATTATACGAAGTGATTATCAATTTTATTATTATTTTTATTATTATTATATTTTGACGCGACATAAACAATTTTTTTAGTGTAATTAGCCGATAGGCTATTCTACGTGGGGGAACCCCACCGGCATTTCCCCCAGTCTGACGCCGCCAGGGAGATCACGGTGGGGTTCTGGAAGGGTTTCCGAAGGTGCGGCGCAACGTGCACGCCGTGCTGGGCGACCGAGGGATGCAATGTGGAGTGACAGTAAAAACTGTTTGATAATAAGTCTGCCGAAGATGTGTTTGAAGGTTGTAGCTTGGACATGCAGAGTGTTTGAAGGACATCTACTTCTGCTGCTACACAGGATGGTTTTCATGGAGCGATCATGGGGAGAGCAAGTCTTTTGAAGGAGAAAACCAGTGGGGAAAGAGAACATGTTGTTAAGCAGAGTCCTGGTCCATCCAGACTGCAGGCTGTCACTTCCCAGAGGCAGAGGCCCTTGCAGAGGAATCCTCCTGAGCCGCTACAGCGAGCTGTGGTAGATTGTTGGTCCTCATCTCAGCAGTGTACCAGTGAAAGAAAGCCTTTCTCTTGAACATGGCAGTGAACTGCTCACTCACACGCCTAAAAATCTCTTGAATGGAGGTCGAGTTCCCAATGAAGGTTGAAGCCATAGACAGGCCCCTGGGAGGAATGTCACATACACTGGATTTGACATTGTTGGGGATCACTCCACAAAGTAGGATGAGTTCTTGTTCTGCACATTGATCATCTGTTCATCCACTTCCTTGGTGCTCATTTTGCCTCTGAACATGGCTGAGGCAGTCAGGTAGCGGCCATGACGGGGATCTGCTGCACACATCATGTTCTTAGCATCCCACATTTGCTGGGTGAGATCAGGGACAGTGAGTGCTCTGTATTGCTGTGATCCACGGGAAGTCAAGGGAGAAAATCCCACGATGAAGAAGTGCAGGCGAGGAAAGGGTATCAGATTCACTGCTAATTTTCTCATATCTGAATTCAACTGCCCAGGGAACCGGAGACAACAGGTCACCCCACTCATGGTGGCCGAAATCAGGTGGTTTAAATCTCCAGCTGCAAGAAGCAAACCATATAAAGAACCATGAGTAAAAATGATTAGTGTTTCTGAACAGGTTCTCAAAAATTTGTTTCATCGAAAAGAATGTCATCTGATGCCATTTATTTATACAAAAATTAGATTAGAACTTAAACAGATAGCATTTGAAGATTAAAATTTAAAAGCAATATAGATACTGGAGGCACACTCATTGGGCATGATATGACTTCAAATCCCGTTATAAAGCTATTATATAGTAAGTATTATAAACCTATTGATACTTGAATCCCGTGTTACCTGATACTGGAACTAGGATGAAAACAACTTCGTCTCTTCTTATCTACTTAGTGTGAGAATCAACTGACAAAGACGAAAATAGTATTAGCTTAAAAATGGTACCAATCATGTAATTGTATTGTCTAATGAATGGTACCACATGATGTATAATTTACCAATTCATTTAATGTCATACTATCATAGTCAGATGAACAAATATATATACAAATGAAGTTTGAAATCTATAGCCTATGACAAAAACAAAATAGGAGTAGACTGTCTAAACTGTCATATCCAGTGTTATAAAAATCCTTTGGTAGTTCATCCCTGTTTCATAGGAAATGGAAAATACGAAAGGGAAACATAAAAGTAAATGGTATTGAGACTTGAAAGTGATGTTTTAAGATGTTTGTTACGTTTAATTTTGGCTAGGAGATTATGGGAAACATAGCTTGGATTACCGTAATGCAATTATTTTACAAGGTCAACACAGCTCTTCGTCCTGAATTAAATCTGTGTGAGCAGAAATGTAATGACTGGGGTTGTCATCTTTGAAACCTATTCACCAATAAACCAGTGTTCTTAGAGTTCATCTTTTCTGGGATTGTACCCAAGCTGGTTAAAACTATGTGCAATACACACTAACAATTTCAAGATCTGTTCATAATACTTACTGTATTTTGATCTGTTGTCTCAAGCACTCCATTGAGGTGAAATTCTGTTCAGTCCCTGCATGAGGTGTTTCATTGATTTCATGTTGTGCATTATTCCTTTTTTGTATTTTCTCATTCCTTCTTAGTTATATGGTAGATGTATTTGGAAGCCCTAGATAAAAATATGAATATGATGTATATTTATATTTAGAGAAAATTGAATGATTTGTAATTTGTCTTTTTTTGATGATAGTTAAAATGTGTAAATTATTGGATTTATACACCTTAACATTAGAACCTTTGTCTCTTAGTTCAAGCCTGTTTTGATGTCATTTTTTGTTTCCTGTTTCTGATAACACGGTTCGAAGTGGGTTCTTGTTTTATAGTTTTTTTAGTTGCTTACCCCAAAGAAATGAACTTCTTTTACCTTGTCTATTATCCTACTTTAACTACAATGTGATGTCATATGTTGTTTCTTAGGGGAAAATTTTAATTATTTAAAGAGGAGAACATGGATAATACAGGTTGGATGAGTAACATGGAACAATTTTGCAAGGATAACACATTTTTCACCTGCATAAAAATTATGTTTTCTAGATGTTGTGCCTTTTTTTTGGTAAGTAAACTTTTACATCAAAATTTCAAGATCAGGATTAAGTATTGCAGAATGCTAGATATTAGATGGCTATTGAAGAACCATATCAAAACTAGAAGTTAAATCTAAAAGCATTTCCTCATAATGGGATCAGAGAAACCCAATACAGACAAGTGTTATATGCCAAACATAGAACCATAAAAAAGTTGTTAAGGACATTCAATCTACAACAATACCATAAGTCAATATAAAGCAAAGAAGGAAAGACAAAAAATAGATAGCATAAACAAGAGCTCACAGGATTACATTCTTTATCCTTGAGTAGCAACATCCTCTATGTCTTTGATAGGAATATGTGGAATCTCCTCTGGTGATGGAATTAGTTGAGTGCGTTGAGATATAGAAAGAGAGAGAGGAGGGTAAAGAAATAGAGAGGGAAGGATAGAGAAAGAGAGAGAGGAGGGAAAAGAAGTAGAGAAGGAAGGATAGAGAAAGAGAAAGAGAGGAGGGTAAAGGGACGAAGGGAGGTAGAGAGGGATAAGTGAGATATAGGGAGGGAGAGAGAGATGGGATACAAAGAAGTAGAGAAGGAAAGAGAGAGCCAGAGAGAGTGAGAGAGATAGGGAGGGAGGGAGAGTAGAGAGGGATAGGGGGGATATAGAGAATTAGAGGGGGAATGAGAGAGAGGTAGAGAGGAATAAGTGAGAGAGGGAGAGAAGTAGAGAGGGAAGGAGAGAGTGAGAGAAATAGGTGGGATGGAGGGATGGAGGAAGAGATAGATAGGGATAGGTGAGATAGATCACTGCTTTCTTCACGTCGTCCACTGCTTTCACGGTCGTAAATAATGTGGGCTAAGCCTATCGGCGTAAGTATTCCACCTCATTGGGGTGCAAGTGCTAGTTTATTTCAACTTTGAAAAAAAGTTTTTGTATTTGTATATTTTTCCATCGCGAATATTTTAGCAAACAAATTTAATGTTATCTTTGACCGTGCATTCACATTCACATTGCTTCTGACAGCATCATCTAAAGGTGTCGCTAATTTCCACTCAATAATATTGAACATTCACTCCAACCTCTACTGAATGAATCTGCTAAATACCTAAGTTAATCACACTCGATGTAAACCACAAAATATAATCACATCAATATACAATTTTAACCATAATAAATATTAATTTAAAATAAACAATACATATATATTTTACAGTCAATATAATTTTTAAATATACAAGTTTTTATTTTCTAAATTCAGCATTGTACGCAAGGAAGATGCCATTTTGCGGCATATTAATTGGAATCGATTATAACAGCTTGGTGTAAATTCAACTTTGTCATCCCATGTTTTTTTAGTTGTTGGAAATTGACTTGAATACAATATGCCGCCTCTGCTAGTCTTTCTCCTTCCATTTCATTTCACACCTGCACATTTGGCCTCCGGATGCTTTACGAATTACAATGATAATAAACATGAATATAGAAGAAACTTTAAATATTTTAAATTTAAATAAGGGAAACTATATATAAACAGCTACCTATTGCAAACTATCAATACGATTGGAAACCTATACAGGTAAAAATTTAAAACAGTTTAAACGAAATATAATTAATTTAATTATATATTTATAAACCGCTTGAATGGGTAGTAGAGTTGGCTTGGGCAGTAGGTTTGCTTCCCATTGGTCTTGGATTCAACTCTGTTCCTGCCTGTTTAAGAGGTGGTACTTCTTGCAGACGGTGGATCTCACCCACAAGGGACTAGTCTCTCCCTAGCTCACCTTTGGTACCCAAGGTACGGGCTGTTGGGCTGCTAGGTTAGGTCGCGGGGACACCCTATAGTATCAAAAAAGAAAAGAAATTATATATTTATAAATATATCAACTTTACCCCCAAAAATCCGTGCTTTAGAATATCCACTACATATGCACTTGTTAGTTATAAGTAAGATGTGGAGGCCACTTGGAGTTCTTTAATCCACTACCTCATCTTCCATTCATTCATAAATTATATTTTCTTCTATATTTGATTCAACTCACTTGAAGACAAAATCCTAATTTTATATCTAATACTAATCATAAGCGTGATCATATTTCTAACTCTAACCTAATTTTAATCTTAATTTTAGTCTAAACAATAAATCTAATTATATCTCTAATCTTAACCTTAAACCTAATATTTATTGTAATTTTAATCTTAATTTTATCTCTAAACATAACCATGACACTAATTGATGGAGATTGGAAATGCAGTGGATCAATAATTTGTAAAATCTAGGAAATTTGGCCACCCTATTGGTTGCAATTTATTTGCCAATTTTGACTTGGCTAATATATAATATTCGCCAATTGGCGAATATTTTCCACTAAAAAATCCCTTATGCGAAGGTCCTAAGAGTTTACCAAGGACACTCACAATAGATTCTAGGAGATCTAGTCTCTAGAAGTTAATAAGAAGCCAAAGGAAATGGAACCAAAAAATGTATCCTAGATTGATGTTTCTCCAATACAACAATTCCCACATCTCATTGTTTGATGAGTACCAACATTGATTATAAAACTATTGAACACTCTCCAAAAATTTATTTTTATCAGACACTCTAGTTAAAAGAATAAAGTAATGCACATTCATTACAAGACTAATTGTAATATAGAAAGTTGCATACCATTGAGATTTCACGCTATTTTTTTCTCACTTTTTTGTTCATTTCTTAGTGTTTCTCTAAGTTAATTTTAGCCCATATGTTATATTTTTCCCTTTCATGGTGCAAATTCATTGTTTTGTGTGTTCTCTTTTGTGAATATTTGTTTTAACCTTCTGAGTTTCCAGTGTATTATCATTTTGTAACTTCAATTGTGTGGAAATTGGTATGATGTGCTAGTTAATTATAATTATTTTCCATTTCATGA
This sequence comes from Sequoia sempervirens, assembly GCA_007258455.2. Classification (NCBI taxonomy): domain Eukaryota; kingdom Viridiplantae; phylum Streptophyta; class Pinopsida; order Cupressales; family Cupressaceae; genus Sequoia; species Sequoia sempervirens. The sequence continues at coordinate 36,644 of VDFB02340040.1, forward strand.
CCATCTAAGTTGAGTGTTCTACTATAAAAAAAAAGAAAATATGATGATTGATTAACAAGCACAGTGAATACAAAATTGCATAAAGTTGACATATGAATTGTATAAAATAGGTGCACATAAATAGATAGGAGAAAATCATCCAATCTCCATGAAATGAGGATAGGACTCCTCATACATGGAGTGGTGGTAAGTTTTCCTACCACAAAGTAGCACGAGGTGTGAAAAGTGAGTCGACACCTTAATAGAACTCCTAACTAACTAGATACCTTGCATGTGGAAGTGTTATGGACACCTAAGTTGGCTTAAATCCTATGTGTATGTAAAGAAATATACTAACACCACATTTGAGCATAGCTTAGAGGGGCACAAAAGTAATGGGTCCCAACCATGAGGCCTAGTGAGGTACCCATGTACAATGCAATCTCTCGTAAAATGGAGAAAGATAGAAAACCCAGTGGAAATAAAACTATCCTTGAAAAATAGAGAAATAAAAGAAACTGATAAAAACAAGAGACAAAAATAATATCTTGCAATAATAGAGTAATACTAATATCTTGAATATACATGTGAAGCCACCTTTCCATATATGATTGTTTTACAATTTGCCACCTTACCAAAATAATGGTAATTCCTCAAAATGAATCCAAGCAATCCATAAGACTCTTCCTCTTACATTTATCTATTATTTTGTAATTTATGTCTCATTAATTAACTCTCTCTATATTCTTTTTGTAGACTCTCTTACACTCACATAACTCTCTCAATATTTATACAACCTTATACAAAATTTATTTGGCATTGGTTTCTTATATATTGCATTCTTTGTACAACACTCTTGTCTCCTTAAATTCATCAAGCCCTCACATGTGATATTATATCTTATTCACTATTAGTATTATTTTTCTTATTATCTGTCATTGTAGCTCTCCTATTTTTGTGTGTCCAAGCACTTGGTATCTTCACATTCCTTTTATTTTCTTCATTCTAATTTTCACTATTTGCACAATTGGAACTCTACGCATTCCTAGATACACTTGGGATAAGAGATTCCACACGTAATATATTTTCACTATATTATCCTTTTGTGGAAGTAAAAGTACCAATTCAAGTGTTTGAGATACAAGAAAACCCCGAACTAGCCCCAAATTGTGGTTTAAATAATTTCTTTCTTATTTTCAAATTCATTATATACTTCATTTATATAATAATAGTATTTTCATTTAACATATTTATTTGAACTATTTTTGGTATATTCTTGCTTCTAATTTTGTAGGCTAGGTGAACTACCAAATAAAAGTTGTACATTTTGTAGAAACTATATGGTATTTTAGGCTATATGAAGGACAAAACACAACATAGACATCTCAATGGTATATGAGAATCCTAGATAATATTCTTTGAATATTGGAATAGTTTTTTAATTTTTAATTTATGTTTCTCACATTACTTTATCAATTTTGAACTTTAGATTATTGAAAATTAGAATTTGTATCCTATAGGTCATATTAATGTACAAAGTTAAATTTAAAGGAGATAAATATTTACCTTATGAACATAATATCCATATCTCCTTGAGATTGTAAAGTCCATCAAGCCAAAGCTTCCGAAAAATGTAATGAACTTTGAATACTCATTAATATATAAATTAGGGCCTATTCATAACAATGAAAAACATCATCAAGAATTGAATTTGGGCCAGGAACCAAAAAAATCCTATCAACACACTTTTCTAAGAAACCTTTCATTTTAGGATGATTCTCCAATTTGAGAACCAATTTAACTTAATTGGTTACGAAAAGAATGGAAAGTATTGGCATGGAATAAAGAAGAAGGACCATCAAATGTAAGATCATCATTATAGGAGATAATTTTATCCCTTATAGCCTTATGAAAAATATTTAAATAGGGAAAACAATTTTCCATGAAAAATTAAAAATAACAACTAAATAATTTTTTTTGAAAAGTTGAAATAAATGGAGAATGTAACCTCCAAATAGACACAAAGTCTTACATAGGGAAATCCTTTCTTAGGCCACGTCTGTAAAAGCTCACATCATTTATTGCATCACATGCTCCCCTTTTCAATTTTTTTCTTTATGAAATAGTTATTAAACATCTACTTAAAAAAAAATATATTTATGATACTTGATGACATCTAAAGTTGTTTGTCAAAATATATAAATTATAATATTATTATAATAGTCAAAATCCCTATTTTGAAGCATTTAGTGAAAGGTGAATTATTTCATGGGATCTCAAATTGGAGTTGGAAAAGCTCACCTCTTGCTCATCCACCTTCTCTTATTGTGACCCATAATTGTCAAAGTCAACAATCTTCATATAAAATGATTTGATAAGAGTCATATAATTAAGATATAATATAAATAAATCAATACAAATCAACTTTAATTGAAAACGGGACAAGATAAAGTCTTGACTTTATATGTATAGTCACTATTTATATGTTATACCTTTCTTTATAATGAATACCAAATTAAACCTACCCATTTAATATTTAGCAAGAAATTTAGTATGTTGCATCTATTATTATTATTTCTATAAAAAAATTATTATAATATATAATATAATACAATATTATTAAAATATAAGTCTTAATATTATTATAAAAAAATTGAACAATAAATTACATGTGTTACGATTAAAATTCTTGTAATTAATTTTAATTTTGAAAAAATAATTGAAAGAGTTGTGTATATTTTTCCATTTTGTTATTTGATTATTAATGAACCTTACCTAAAAAAGTTTTTAAAAAAATAGGATAATGATGTATGTATTCATTATAAAGTAGAGTATGGGAAGACACAATCAATAACCCATTAAATGATGTATGTATTCCGTAAATATTATACAAAATGACATCAATATTATTATTATATTTCAGATACAACACCTCATCTATAGAATGAAATTGTTGAGACACAATCAATCACTCAGCTTCCTAAGAGAGGATTAATTCATTACAACTTTTTTCAAAAAGTCTTTGTCATATTTTGGATTTATATAAACTTTTGTAATCCTGAATATATATATATATATATATATAGAACTAAGCAAGTAGAATTACAAGAATGCAGCTACAAATGTAGGAAGGAAATAGTGATACAACAAAAGAAAAGTCCAATATGTGATCACAATGCTACACTAACAACTCTTACATAAGCTGTACAACATATTTACCCAGGCTAAGTTTACTATCAAGCTGAAATTGTATAACTTGATCTTCAATTTGCTGTAGACGGTACTTGACCTGCTCATTCTTTTTGCACAAGACTTGGAGCTCCGAGAAAAACAAACAACCTGAAGAAATATATAGAGTAAAGCCTTACAATACCAATTACAAGATAATATTCATTAGAAAACATATCAATACATCTGTTATTCCATATTTTGGTAGATAACTTTTTATCGTATCTTTGAAAACAAATATTTTCTTGGATTGTTGTGCAATGAGACGTACTAAGGAAGCGTCTATACAGCATATATTTGCGTCGAAATTATTTTATAGAATTTAAAATAAATTTATATTTTAAATTTATTACTTTGTACTTTTCTTTTTCGCCTTCCAACTAACTTCTCAGCTGCGCTTACTCGCACATTATAAATAGCCACCATTTATAAACTCTCCATATAGGTAATTGGCACATATAGAGTAAATAATTTAAAATAATTTAAAAGAAATAAAATTAATTTAATTATATGCATAAATGCGCTTTGTTTTTAATTAAAATAAATTAAATAGTTTACTCTAAGGAAGCCGTCCAGTTAATTTTGTTAGATATAAGAAAGATGGGAAGGCAACTTCAATTCTTCAACCCAGAACTTGGCTTTGCCTTCCCTGAGAGATTATATTGGTGTTTTAATCCTTAATTCATTCACTTGAATCCAAAATGCTGTCTCTGTTAGTGTTACTCCTCTTATCTTTCACACCCGTACCAGCTATTACATCACGCAAGTCTTCTTATTCTGATCAAGATGCACTTTTGGCTTTCAAGAAGGCGGTGCTAGTTGACCCATACAAATCCTTGGAGAATTAGTCTCCCAATGTTACCTTCTGCAAATGGACTGGTATCACTTGCTCTTCTCGTCGACAGCGAGTGATTTCCTTGAATCTCACAGGTATGGCTTTGCTCGGCTCCGTCTCTCCTTACCTTGGAAATCTCTCTTTCCTTTCAACGCTTTCTCTTCAAAATAACAGCTTTGAAGGCCAAATTCCACCTCAGTTGAATACTTCGACTGTCTAGAAATGATTTGAAAGGCTCCATTCCACCTGAGTTAGGAGATTACCGCTCTTTGCAATCTCTTACTCTGTCTTATAACAATCTGACCCGCAGCATTCCGTCCCAGCTTAGGCCTTCTCTCAAAGTTAGAGACCATGGCATTAGCGGTGAACAACCAGACAGGTACAATTCGGCATTCATAGCAAACATGTCCTCCTTGATTCAATTAGATTTGGGCACAAACGATTCCATGGCGGTATTCCTGTGGAATTGGGTGGGCTTACCCAATCAAACTTCTTTTTCTCGGCATCAATAACTTAGCGGGACCAATTCCTGTTGCGCTTTCCAACTGTACTCTTCTCCAAAATTTGTCATTACCCAACAACCAGTTAGCAGGGCACATACCCTGGCAATTTGGCAAACTGTCAAAGTTGCAATCACTTTCATTATGGGGGAAACCAACTCACTGGAGAAATCCCAAGCTCCCTCTCTAATTGCACTCTCCTTGAAGACCTTGTTTTAGCCATTAACGAACTAGGCAGTACGTTGCCCTTGGGGTTGCCTAGAATTGCTCCCACCTTAGTCGATTCGAGGTAGGGAGAATCATCTCGTAGTGGGGAAGCAACCGTCTGTCTATTCTAACAGCCTTGGCTAATTGCTCCAAATTAAATGTATTGGATTTTGACTGGAATAATCTAGCAGTATCATGCCCTCTTAGGTGGGTCTTGTTAATTTATGTAGCTTGGACAGGTGTCTCCATTCCCAAGAAGTGTTATTTAATTATTTAATTATTTTCTAGAGACTTCTAGAAAGGGCTGAGTTGTCTAGATAATTATGTAATTAAATAATTGTTTCCTCTAGAGACTTCTAGAATCCAGTTAGTTAGGGTTGTTAGAATCTATTTAATCTTAGCCATTGATTGAGATTAAATCATGGCCATTGGTTTTCCAATGAGAAAAGTATAAAAGGGGATCAATGGGCATTTGGAGAACACACAAGTAGACTTGCAGTGTTAGCCAGTAAATTTGTAATGGGAGCAAATAGTATTGCAGTGTTAGCAAGGGCACAGTGATAGCGTTGGGGATAGCAGCTATGGAGTTTCAGTAGGAGAAATTGAGGGAAGAATTTCCAGAGAAGAATATTACTAGAGCTCTGCCAATAAGAGGCAAGCAGTTTATGTATTCCTTAATTTGCTAAAGTTTAATATAATTCCTCCTTATCTGTTAGTGGTTTCCTTTGGGGTTTTCTGAACAATTTGTCCAAAATAGTATTCATTATTGTGAATGTTTTTTCTTCTACTCTATTCCTGTGAGTTTATTGGTGAAGTTACAGTTGTGTTATTTTTCAATGTTTGCTGTGAATTAATTTTCCAATCAAATAATCTATGTAATCTATGTATTAGATAGGAGATTAATAATCAGTAACTGCAATAAAATTTTCACATGGTATCAGAGCGGATCTGAGGGCAGACAAGGCTCAGCGCAGGAAAGAGGGTTTATAAAACCCAGTTCTACCTCTTTAGAATTTTTTATTGTTATTGCTTTTATCTTTTGAGATGGCCTCAACAGGTTTAAGAGATCAGGATAGATTGGATGGAGCCTCAAATTTTGGTGTTTGGAAAGCCAAAATTTCTTTGTTGCTGGAAGAGAATGAGATCAAGGAATATGTGACTAGTGTTGTACCTATACCTACAGATCAAGCACAACTCTTAGCACATAAGAAGGAAGATGCCAAGGTGAGAAGGCT
>VDFB02340041.1:0-34511 GCA_007258455.2 Sequoia sempervirens
TAATGCTTGATTTGATTGAAGGTACTCTCACACTGTTCATCCCATTTGAAAGGCACATTTTTATGTAAGAGATGGTTGAACGGATGACACCGATCTGCTAGTTGGGAGATGAATCTTCTGATGGACTGTAGTCGGCCTTGTAGAGATCTTAATGTGCTGATATTCTTAGGAGGTGGCATTTCCATAATGGCCTGGACTTTTTCCGGATCTACTTCAATTCCCTTTGTAGAAACTATGTATCCTAGGAGCTTTGCTGATGTTACTCCAAAGGCACATTTCTTTGGATTCAATCTAACTTTGAATTTTTCCAACCTGTCAAATATTTTGGCCAATATCTCTAGATGTCCTTCCCTGGTGTAAGATTTGGCTAAGATGTCGTCCACATAGTCCTCCATGAAGGTATGCATCATGTCGTGGAAGATTGTTGTCATAGCCCGCTGGTATGTAGCTCCTGCATTCTTTAACCCAAAAGGCATGACGTTCCAGCAAAAATTTCCCCATGGACATGTAAAGGATGTCTTTTCTTGGTCTTCAGGAGCTATCTTGATTTGATTGTATCCTGAAAATCCATCCATGAGTGATAGCATTTTATGGCCGGGTGTGAGATCTACAATCATGTCTATGTTTGGCAAAGGAAAATCATCCTTTGGACATGCTTTATTTAAATCCCGAAAATCAGTACATATTCTGATGGTGTTATCTGGCTTTGAAACAGGCACAATGTTGGATATCCATTCCGCATAGTCAATAGATTTGATGAATCCAGCATCTAGTAATTTCTTCAAGTCATTTTTCACTAATAATGCAACATGTGGATGCATTTTTCTCAGCTTCTGTTTTACTGGTTTAGTGCCAGCTGGTAAGGATAAGTGATGCATAATGAGATTTGTGTCCAAGCCTGGCATGTCAGAGTATGACCAAGTAAAATTGATGCATCGTTCTTCAAAGAATTTGATAAAATCTGGCTTTTCTGTATCTGTCATGGATGCGGCCAGGTGTAATATTCTTGCTTTTTCCGCTGTGCCAATATTAATAGACTGTGTGGGTTCTATTAACACTAATGATCTTTCATGGTAATGTTGCGGGAGAATGTCAAACCTTCCATCCTTTGGTGCCTCAATGAGGTTTTCGCCATCGGATGCGTTCTTTATTTTTACTATTTTAGGATCAAATACTGCCATAGAATGGTTTCACCATTAGATCCATTTTTTTTTTTTCATATTTTTGCAACTGGAAGGTTTGGCATCCTCCTGCCTAAAAGCATCATTAAAAGAAGTATTGGTAGAACAAGTATCGTATTCCTCACAACAAAGGTAGTTAATAATGGAGGAATCATTGTCAAAAATAGGGAGATTAATAGGATGTTGGGCTTCCCATTCGATAAGTTCAGGATGTAGTAAAGGCAATGAATCATTAGATGGGTTGAGGTCAGCGATTGTGAAAGCTCGGACGGAAATGTCGTCTAGGTTGTCTATGGTTATGTCAAGGCCTACAAAGGTATTTTCTTCCACATCATTTATCTCAATCGATGTCTGTTCATCTTCACTTGAGTCATCAAAATTTTGCGTTTCAAAGACAATAGGATTAAAACTTGAGCTTTGACCCTCCTCGTGATTGGGGGTATACTTTTTGATAATATCAATCTAAATATCTTCATAGGAAACCTCTGATAGGTTGTCCCATTCATACTCATTTGAATCTGTTTCAGAATTATCTCTTATTTGAAGAATACGCTCCACAGTTTTATTGGTGATTTCTGCTCTTGCTTTTTCTATGTATCCTAGTCCAGTTTTATCCTTATGTTGGAGCGTAAGAGGCTGGATTGGTTATGTTATGCCTTGTTTCCTTAACCCAAGAGGTCCCTGTCCTGAATATCCCATCTTCTCAAGAATAGTTTTTCCTTTCCCATATTGAGTTGTCTCTATGATGTTACTTGTGGAAGCGGGGGCTTCCTCATCCTTATAAAGCCAATTTAGTATGGCCTTATCTTCTGATTCTTCATCTAAGCTCCCAGCTTTTACAAATCTGCCATCTAATGCTGTTGTAGATTGTTGTGAAGTGTGGGTGTTTGTGGATGGCTGTCCATGTGTTTGTAAGGAGGGTAACATTTGTGATAGATGGAATGAGTGTCCAACACCATATTCACTTATTCCTTTGTCACTTATCTATACTTCTTTGGTGAATTGATGTGAGAGTGGAGCCAATTGTTCTTCAACATTTGAAGGGTTAGATTGTGCCACCCTTATCTCTTGTGATCTTTGTTGTTTTGGAAGCCACTTTGAAATGAAGCTTTGATGTTGCTCACTATCTGATGTGCCAACTTCTCTATTGTTAGGTATGAATGTATCCTGAGATGTCTTCAATGTATGACAAGCTTGGGTGTCATTGTAGTCTGCTGTGATTGTTACCTCCTGTCCATTGACAGGAAATTTTAGGCATTGATGATAGGTAGACGGTACTGCTTGCATATCATGGATCCAAGGGCGTCCCAACAATATGTTGTATGTCAGTTCCCTATCTAAGACTTGGCAAACCACTTTTTGGACAATAGGCCCAACTTGAATGGGTAATATGATCAATCCTGTAGAGGACCTTTCTTCTTCATCATATGCTTTGATTGTGATTTTTCTTCTGGTATCAATGGCTTCATCCGAGTATCCTAGTGCACGAATCAACTTTAAGGTACAAATATTTAAACTAGCCCCTCCATCTATCAGGACACGTTTTACACGATGTTTATGGATAAGGACTTCAATGTGAAGGGCAGAATTATGCGGATGGGTGAGTGATACATCATCATGTTCGGAAAAAGAAAGGCAATGAGGTGCAGATAGATGTCCCACCATAGCTTGGAATTGACACACATCCAGATTGTTAGGTACTGTAGTTGATACGAGAGCTTGTTCAAGAACCTCTTTGTGTGATGGGGAAATCTTCAAAAGTTCCAAGATTGATATTTGTGCCGGTATTTTTTGTAATTGATTGATGAGATTATATTGATTGGAGGGGGGATCCACTAATGGGGATGATATTGATGCTCCTTTCAATATAACTTTGGATTGTGCCCTTGTTGTGGCATTAACCGGTTGGTACTCTTGTTTCCCTTTGAGTGTGACTACATTGATTTGGTTTTCGGATTTGTCCATATGTTGTACCAAATTGGTAGATGTAATGTCGTTGTTCTAGTTGATTTGATTGCATAACTCTTCATCCTCTTTAGCAGCAGAAAAACAAAGGATTGTTGCGTCATAAACATAACCAACGTTCTTACCTTTGGTGTTTGCGGAAGAAGATTCTCCCTTTTGATAATTGGGTAGAGGATTTTTGAATGTTGTATGATCCTTGTTTGTTTGAGGGCCCTCTACGAATACTTTCTTTTGATCTATGAGTTCTTGTACCACATGTTTTAATTGCCAACAATTTTCAGTCATGTGACCTTTATTTTGATGATAGTGACAGTAATGTAAGTCATTCCACCATGATGGTTTGACTTGAGGGTCCCAATTTCTAGCCTCTTGCACTTGAATGAGTTTTTCGTTTAAAAGTTCTTTGAGGACTGATTCCAACGATTGTCCTAATGGCGTGAATTTTTGTTTATTGGAGGGTCGTTGGAATGATTGGGTTTTCATTTCTCCACTGTTTTGATTATTTCCTTGATCACTACTTTGTTTGATATTAAAACCATTGTTTTGTTTGTTTGTAGTAGTTGGTGTCAAGGTGAATACTGGTTTAGATGTATGTGCATCGATCATGGTATCAATATTCTTGTTCTTTTGCCAAAATCTTGGCTTTTCGTTGTTGCTGTTAGAGGAATGGTTATTGTTTGAACCTTCAGTGAAATGTTTGATTGTTCCTCTTTTGATTAGAGCCTCTTCGATTTTAAGCCCTTTTTCGATAACTTGTTCAAATGTGGATGGACATTGTAAGTCCAATCTGCAATTCATGTCATCTACTAAGTTATCAATGAACATCTCTATCTTCTCCTCTTCAGGAATAGATCTAGGGTATTTAGCAAATAGCCTTCTCCATCGTTGGAGAAAAGAGAGAAACTTTTCGCCCTTTGCTTGTTTGGTGTTGTAAAGTTCTTTTAAGGTTACCCCATGTTGGATGTTGAATGAGAAGTGTGTTATGAACCTATTGATTAGTTCCTCAAAGGATTGAATTCTAGGTTCTAATTTAGAAAACCACTCCATGCAAGTGTTTCCTAGGCTTCTTGGGAATAACCGTAGTAAGTAAGAGTCCTCGTGTGCGAACTCTATGCTCATAGCTCGAAATTCTCGTACGTGGTCAAACGGATCAGTTCTCCCATTGTATTTGTTGTATGTTGGGTACTCACAATACCTTGGAAATGGTATCATGTTGATGCTTGAGTCAAATGGATAAGGGCAAATGTCTTGTAATAGATACCTCTTTGTTGGCCCTTGTTGGATATTCTGGAATTGTAATTGTAACTGTTGGATTTGTCTTGTCAAAGCATCTATTTGATTTGGATTCTCTATATTAGTTGAGTTAGGTGTGGTTGCTTCCTTGAGTTGATTGACATCAAAGTCTTTAGGAAGCTTAGCACCTTTGTCAGCTAATAAGAGAAGATACTTTTCCATGTCTTGCTCTAGCATCTTTTCCATAAATTTATGGAAATGAGGGTCTTGTTGCACTTTCTCGATTTCTTCTACAGTTATTTCCTTCTCATGTGAGTTAATAAGAGGATCAGTGTTGCTATATCGTCCCCAAGGGTTTTCTTCAGTCATGGCTGCTATTTTTTCGTTTTCTTGTTCTTGTTGTTTTTGATATGCTGCTCGTGTGAAGATAGGCATACAAACGTTAAAAGGTTTACCCTAGACTTTGATCTTGGATTTGATTGGATAAGTGTCAAGGTTGTTGATTTAAAAATCTGATTTTGTTTTGTCTAGTTTCGTGATGAAAGGATGATAGAATCCTTGATAGGGAAATTTTGACAGAAAATCTCAGATTTTGGTGATAACGACACTATGCAAGATGCTGCAAGATCTAGGTATAGGGGTAAAGCTTTTCTTTTTGTATGACTATTGTGTTCTGGACTGTAAAAAAAATTGTTTTGAACTGATAGAAACCTTGTATTTGATATGGGCAAGCTGACAAAATGCCCTATTAACTCTCTATTTTTCGGGTTTTATGGCGCGCTAAAACAGATACCGGGCGCGCTAAAACAGAGACTAGGCGCGCTGAAACAGAAATCAGGCGCGCTAAAACAGAGACCAGGCGCACTGAAACAGAGACTAGGTGCGCTGAAACAGAAATCAGGTGCGCTAAAACAGAATCTAGGCGCGCTAAAACAGAGATACAAAGCGCTGAGACAGAAACCGGGCACGCTGAAACAGATTCCGGGAGCGCTAAAATAGATACCAAGCGCGCTGAAACAGAAACCGGGCGCGCTAAAACTATGACCTGAAGGGGTTTAAGACAGAAAACTATCTTATTCTATGAAACTCACTTGGTCTGATATCATATTGGATGGCCGGTTGTGGGATGTATTCAGGACGAATTCTCTGACTATGATTGTGATGTTGCCTAAGAGCTCTTCTTTGAAAGTATGCTTGTGAGTCTAAGGGAGCTACGGCGTAGTCGTCTGTATAACCTCTAGAGAAATCGTGATACCTATGAATAAAAGTTCTATGTTGGAGTAGAACTTTCCTACTTTGATATAGAAACCTTTGTTTTCTTAGGAGTTGTTTGTAGGCAAGTGTCCTCTTTGGTTTTTGGATTCGTTTGGCAAGAGATTTCTTGAGAAACTTGGTGGATACCCAATCTTGAATCATGAGAAATCCACAAGTGTTTTGATTTTTTAGGATTTTTGTGATGATCTTATCTGAGTTTAATGATAGAAAACACAGCAATCAAGAATAGAGTGGTTGTATTTAAAATCCTAGAATCTAAACAAGTAGTGTATGTTCTCAAGAATCAATGATTCTTCTTGATTTTTACTGGTTTGATAACAAGATAAGACAATCCAAAAAGACTCACTCCTAGAGACAAAAGGTCATCGTTATATACTCAAACGGCCCACAACTTGGAATTGCGTCGACTCACACAGCCATGTCACCCCCTAGAGGGTGCCCATGTTTTTGTCTTTTCCAGGTGTGTACTCAGAGTGACGGAAGTGGATACCGGATCCCCTGAGCAAACAGTCCTTGGCAATTATATGGTGAGTGCTTGAGGGTAGATTCTTCCCCGCCCCTGCACCGCCGAGTATTACAATGTTCGGAAACTGACAAGCGTGCTTCTAGTTCTAGGTTCTTAGATATGGTTTCCGTTCGGAGCGGTAAATGGATAAACTCCCTTGAGAGACCTCCCAATCTTTAAAACAAAGATTTTGGGGATGGTTATCCTGCGCACTTCCGTTGAAAGAGGGTTTCCCCAAATTCACATAAATTTTAAAGTGGGTTGGAATACCATGGCTTTTGGCTGTCCCCACTTAGGTCGTTCCCGTAGGGTGAGTACTTTTTTCCACTATGGCAGGCCTGTCTAAAGGTTTTAACAAAAAGCATAAAATTGCATAAAGTAAATGGTGAGTCTGGTATTCTGATGCACCCAGTTAAGGGGAGAGCATAAACCTGTCACCCAAACACAGCAAGATTTTGTTCTTTTTAAGCCCAAAAGACAAATGATTTACTTCTAATGGAGATATTGCTCCATGACAAGCAAGATGTTCAATTTTTAAAACCTCAAAAGAAGTGTGATGTTTCTATCCTAGGATTGGTACATTTTTAATCCATTTCTATCCTAGGATTGGTAAATTTTATCCATTTCTATCCTAGGATTGGTAAATTTTATTGTTTCTACCCTAGGATTGGTAAATTTTAACCAAACAGAAAGAAATAAATGAAATCTGGCCGCGGACGCGTCGGATCCAGATGAAAGAAATGACTTTAAATGAAAAGAAGTGGCGCGCTGGAACAGAAACCAGGCGCGCTAGAACAGTGACCGGGCGCGCTGGAACAGAAACCCGGCGCGCTGGAACAGTTACCGGGCGCGCTGGAACAAGAACCTGGCGCGCTGTAAAAACTCTCGATCCCGCAAAAACTTTTACGCCGATTCCTGTACGACAAGATTTTCAAAAATTAGCAAAATACGGGGTATTGCCCCATGGTGGGCGCCATTCTGTAAGCGTGTAGAAGGGGAAAACTAAATAAACAATGCATCTACGCTTCTAAATAGGATAATTGTATCTAAAACTCAATGAATTTAAACTAAATTAAACTAAAAAGCTTCAAAATGCTATCCTATTGCTCTCTAACTCTAAAGACTTCTCTAATTTACTTAGCTCTCAGATTCTTAAGCTAATTAAACTATTAAGTGACACTTAGAGAATGAGAAATGAGATTATGCTACTCTATTTTAATCTAAATATGCAAACTCTATGCTAATGGCAGCCATGGCTGCAAATGCTGATGCTGGATGGATGCTGGATGGTTGCTGGATGATTGTTGGATGAATTGGATGCTTGAGTGCTTTGGAAACCTGCAGAGTAAGATTACATTAGTTGGGATCCTTTTCTTGCAGCCCAAGAGCTGTATTTATAGCTTTCACGGTAGCACAATTGTATAGGAAACCGGGATGAGGGGCTATGATTTCTTCTGGAGAATCTAAAGGCTTGGGATGAGAAGAAGGAGCTGATCATGGGGAATGGTTTCTCCCCATGAAAACACCAGGCAATATAAGAGGGAAGGTGGGTGGAAGGTTGTTGAGAGATCTTCCTGCAGATTTTCCCTGAAGCATTTCCCGTGAATGGCAGTGCCATTAATTTGATTGGTGAGAAATAAATATTTATTGGTGAGGGAATAGTGCAAACTTTATGCAATAAATTTAAATAATTTTAATTTATTTAAATTTAGCAAAAATGAGGAATAAATAATTTAATAAATCAAACTATAGGGTTTGGTTTTATTAAATTAAAGGAGAGTGATAATTAAATAAAAGATTTTTGACAATCTTTATTTAATTAAGAGGAAATGTGAAATTAAATAACACGAATTATTTAAATTGTGTATTCAATTTTAAGATAGAAGAAATAATGATAATAATTAAATAAAACAAAGTTTTTAATTTTGTTTATTTAATTAAGAGAGAAATAATGTGATAAAATTGATAATAATTAAATAAAACAAAGTTTTTAATTTTGTTTATTTAATTAGGAGAGAAAAATAGGAGAATTGATAAATGAACTTAATATAAATAAATATTTCTATTTATTTACTAAGTAGAGGAATTTAAGATTAATTAATCAAATAAGGCATATTCCAATTGGATTCTCAGACCATTTTAGGTGATACAATATTTACACACACTTGCTTAATGAAACACATAGAAAACAAGCTATGTTTACTCTCAAATGTACTGCATATGGATGCCCCTATTTCATTTACTTACTTTGCAAGGTTGCATTCAACCATCATGGTATTTTTTGTAAGTCACTTGATATCCATTATCACCCATTCTATGCACTTGAATGTTCCTAAAAATGCACTTAAAATTTCATATTTTCTTGTGGCAATGCAATGAGATAGTCTTTATCACATCAATCATATTGAAACCGGCCTTGAGTTTCTTTGCAATCCATTGTCATTAATGATGTTGTTCCAAGTTACATTCAACTCAAAAACTTAGTGTATTGTAGTTTTAGTTCAACAATGCTTCTTTTTTCTTCACCCTTGACTTTCAAGCTTCATTTGCAGCCACTTATAATTCTATTTCTTGATGGGGAGAACCTTCCTTCTGTACTCTTCATGCATTTTTATTTCTCTTAGGTAGCAAATTTTGATGTGAAACTTGATCTTTGCATAGAAGATTTTGAAATACAAACACCTAATGATGGTGTTCTGAAGCTTCTTCATATGCTTCAGTGGCCACTATTGATTGGCATGATGTATGCTTGTTAAGTATCCCATTTCATGATGATGCACTCCTTATGATGATCTACTTGAGAAATTTCTCATTTATGATCTTCAAATCATTGTATTTTCAGACTTGATTGTCCTAAATGGTCAATTGCTTGAGTTCCTATGACACTTGTGATGTAATCCTTTAGATGCATGTCTCTTTTGAGCAATTTTGAATTGTTTCCTTTCTTAACCCCTCTCTTGAATGTTAAGGGGGAAGCATGCCAAGCTCAACCCTTGTGGAGCCTGTTTTACACCACATGCTATAAATATTCAAAGTAGATTAGCAACATGGCTTTTCCTATACATGCATAAAAAAAATGTTAGATTAAAAACAATAAATCCAAAGTTTCTTATGATGTTTCCTCCTTTGTATTCTTTTGCACACTTCTTGTCTTTTCTCAATTGATTCAATGCACCATAAGCAATGTTCTACATTACTGTTGATAGATCATGTAGGAGCATTCATAACTCAATTTCTAACAAAGCGTTACAATCACTTGTAGGTTCACTTGGAGAATGGGAGCAAAGAGGGATGCACAGCATTGAAGGGAACTCGAAGACACATTAAGGAAATGAAGGTTATGTTCCCTCTTATGTGCTCTCTTCCTTCTTTATCTTTAGTAGTGTAGTGCACTCCTTATGTTTAATTGTTTTAGATATTCCCATGGCTTGTGTGGGACACTTTATTCTTATTTTCATCCCAATGAATACAAAACAACATTTTTTGCAATTATTGTTCAATTTTGTACTTCTATTTTGCAAAAATGTATGAAACATTGTGTAATTAATAATTGAATATAGAATGAAAGCACTTCCTTTTGCATTTCATGCAATATTTAATGTTGCAAATGATGAATGGAAAACTAAAACACATTGCACTTCAACAACTAAAATATATGCAATTGTTTAAATAACTGCAAAAAATACTAAAACTCTTCACCTTAAAATGAGCCTGAATTAACCAGCTCTGTCAATTTGAGTTGTGAAAAATTGATAATAACGGAATACCCTAAAGAATCTCTAGGGATCTTCATCTTCAGTTTGATGTGTTCTTATCTTTTTAATTTTAATTATCCTTTTTGTTGATGCATACATACATATATCCAAGTGAAATATATTGAACCCCTATATGACCTTTTCCATTGATGTCAAATGGAGAGAGATAAATAGTGGAGAGATAATGTGAGAGATAGTGAGAAGGAAATTTTTTTTGGATGTCTAGGAACGCTCTTTGGAATGTCAAGGTTAATATTAAAAGGGGGAGTTTTCAATGTTGTAAGGGAGAGTTAAGGTTAGGAAGAAATTGTTTTGTTTCATGATATGAAAAATGTTTTTTATATGCACGTTGCCATCAATGAAAAAGGGGGAAACTATTGGAAGTTTGGAAGTCTGTCATTGTTGATGCAACTTGGTAACATGAGAATGATTTGTACATACATTGGTTGATTCGGCTGTCCTATTATTTTCATTTATTTCAACATTGTGGGGAAGCATTTTTGGATGTTATCTATACAAATACTAACTATACCGAAAGTTGATCTATCAAAAGTTTGGTTAAGTGTTCTCTACTAATGGTGTTGCGGTTTATTGCATTGGTTTTTGGGTCTACAATTCACCACAAGAATAGGTATAACTCCGTGCTTCTAACCATATCATTATGACTGGTTCATACAGCTATATTCAAGATCTTGAGAATTTTGGTGAAGAGTACTGGAAGATATCATTGATAGATTTCAACTATGTATATTTTTGTCTCCTCTCTATTCATTATAACATTATGGGAGATTCCACATTTTATTGTGAAGAATTTTTTGTTTCTACGGTTCTAAAGGTAGTCTCTCTGATGTTGGTGAAATGAGAAAATGAATTATCACATCTAGAAGGTGTTTATTATGAGAATCACGTGTATAGTTGGAAGTTTTGTGATTAGGTCCTATTCCTGGCCAACCTAATACATAATATGTGTTGAGAAGATTAAATAATTTATGTGGATGTTAATTGGATCTACTTTAGATCCAAGCCAACTTGAAATTAAGCATTACATAGGTTGGTTGAGCAAAAATATGATTTTAAATTTTGAATGGTGTTGACAACATCTATTTTATATTATTTTGTTTACATCTAATTAGGCCAACCTAATTGATGTGTGCAGACGTAATTGGGTATATATACACAAGATATTTTGGAATTGAGAAGTGGTGAGTAGTGAGCAATGAATGAATGTGTGGGAATAAATGACATATCATATGTGAGTGGTACTATATAATCCAAACATGTGAATTCAGTGGTAAAAGTTCAAAATCAAAGCAGAGTTGTGTGACTACCAAGTAGAGCAATACTTCATATTTAGAGCTTCAAAGGAACTGAAATATAGCACAAGATAGGTGCACTTTGTATCAGTTCATATTTTGGTAGTGAACCACCATTTTTGTATTGTACTTAACTTTGGTTGTGAGCCTTTTTAAGGACAGTGTGTCCTAGCAGTGAGCCTCTGTAATATACTATATTCGGATATAATATATTGTGAGCTAATTCTCACTGCAGTTTTTCCCTTTTTGGGTTTTCTATGTAAAAATCCTGGTCTTCACGAATTTTGTGGATTTGTGAATGATTCATGCTTTCATTCTTTGTTTCGGTTAGTATGTTTTGGTTATAAGATAAGTTGTGTTCAAAATTTTAATAGAATACTAATTCATTCCCCCCTCTCAATATTCTAAATGTTCAACAAATAGAGTGAAGAAGAAAGTGAGAATGATCAAGAAGGAGTAATATTGATTGAAGGAATAAATAGAATAGAAAATGGGAACTTTAAAATGGATATAGGCATGCAAATGCATGTTTTTGGTGTGTCTACAATCTGTAGAGGTGTTACACTTCATAGGTAGGAAGGAAGTAGAACATCCCAATGGCTATGCAGGTAGGAATCTTATTACAATGTTCACATGGCACATAGACATCTACGTGATGTGAGGTCGTCCATGAAAAATTTTGTCTAATAAAAAGTTCACATTAACAACCAAAAATGAAAGGGGTAAAGACAATATTAAGGTGCGGTGAGGAGGACATTGCATTATCAAATTTAATTAAGCTAAGGGGGAGGTTATGGAATGCAAAATTGCATAGGAATAAATTTTTGGCATTACATTTTTTCCCCACTTTAGAGAACATATGTATTCTAACAGTTGTGAGAAAAAGTAGAGAGAAAGAGGTTGGAGAGAATATGCCCATGATGAATAGGATGCAGGCCTTTGATTTGGTATATGCAGTTGAGAAGCTAATCCAGGACACAAAGAGGATACATGTCTTCTATCCTACAAAGATGACTACAATCTCATCACAAACAGGTTAGTTGTAGACAAATGTTTTAGGAAAAAAAGATAAAACTAGGTATAATAAAAATATGATTAGATAAATAAACAATGTTGATAGGTATGGCTAGAAAGCCACACTATGCTAGAGACCATACAAGTAGATATAAAGACATGGGATAGAAACAAAGCCTGAAAAGGAGGAGAACCCATATCATGAAAATATGAGTGATAAAAAAAAACCCCACAAAGTAGGAGAATCCCTATCACATAAAGATGAGTTATAGAAACAAACCCTACGAGGGAGGAGAACCCTTATCACAAAAGATGAGATCATAAGACAAGTCTAGTCAGGTTTCCCCCATGATAGATGATGGGATCAAGAAACATCAAGAATTTTAAGACATATTATGAAAAATAACGACAATCTAGATATGATAGCTCCCCCTTAGAATGGTGTGTGCTACACAGAGAAGCATAGGTCATTCTAAGGAGAATAAATATAGAGAGATGTGTCATGACATACATAGAGAGATGTGTCTATGGAATGTTATCACACAAGAGATAACACATGTATTCCGCAACATCAAGAAAACCAAAGATGAAGAAATCAAGATCAAAAGGGGATCTAATTATTTGGGGCAAGATATGATCATATATATATAGTCTATCTTATATGAACTATAATCACCCCCCAAATATATTGGAATGAAAAGAAGAGCACATGAAGACAAATAAAAATATAGGTCAATATGGAAGGGGCCTAAATGCCCTGAAACTTTACATCATCCCCAGTGTGAAAAGAAAAGTTTACGACAAATAGAAGAATGATGGAATAAGTAGAAGTGTTATGATAGATTTCATCTATTTTATCCAAGTACCTACAAGTGTAGTAAAGTTCATCCAAGTGAGAGCACAAACATTAATAGACAAGCATAGTGGAACACAATCAAGCGTATAAGTCTAATATAAAGATAAAGGAGAGGTATTACTCTAGTTTGAAACATCTAACAATTCATCTTGATCCCAATATAGATCATCATAGGGGGAGGGAAGATGAGATTTTAGGGGAGATATAGCAAGAGAAGTTCTAGGTAACTCGCCTGAAACAAGAGATAGGAAGGAGGTTGCCTCAATGTCCTCATCGATAAGCTCCTGCGAGGCTAATGTCACTGAATTAGCAAAGATTGAGGAGAGAGTGGGAATGTCCTCTACCAAGTCAAAAATACATTGTTTTGGAGTGAAGTGTTGTGAAAAAATGGAAGGAGGTTGATGAACTAGAGAGTCATTTCCAACCTCCAAAAGAAGGGTAGTGACAAGCTACAAGGAAGCAAGAGATTATTCTATCGTGAGAATGGAGCAAACTAGAGTAGATCTAGATGAAGAAGAAAAAGATGAATATTTCTTATGGCTATCCTTCAGAGAGAGGACATGCTTGGATTTGAACTTGAGAGGAGGATGTGGAATCCTTGCATAAAAAGTGGAAGAAGGAGAAGGATCCATAATGGATACAACCTTTATATGAGGCATATCCATAAGCTTTGAAAAGGAGGAAAATCTGGTAAAGAGGTGATCAAAGGAGGATATACAGGAGTGATGAACACTTGCACCCACCTAGAGTGAGATTCATTAGGATCCATTGAGGAAGTCAAAAGCAAGACAGGCGATGGGAATAGAAGTAGGAATAGAATTAGAAATAGAAATAGGGGTGGAGATAGAAGTAGAAGTAGAGATAGAAGGTTCATCCCTAATCTTCTACAAGGCCTCACACTCCCTGGCCAATGTCAATTGGTGATGTTTACACTCATGCACAATTCATTTGTGATGGCTATCAACACCATGAAGAGCAATATGAGAAGACTTTGAGGGATCCTATTCTCTTGAGGTGGTAGTCTCCATAGTCATTATCGATGGAAGAGTAGGCTCCTAAGGAGGGATAGGAGGAGGAACAAATATAGAGGTAGGGGTCTCATCAATGGGATCCTTTCCTTTGTCTGCTTTTTGAGTAGGTGGAGGAATATGAGGAGGCCTCAAAGGTTGAGATGTAGGAACAATAGAAGATGATCCAACAATAGATGCTTGTTTTCCCTTACCATAGAGGATGGGCCAAGGAATCATGGGCAAGACTAGGAGTTGGAAAATTTGCAATTTAGACTTTAGAAACACATGCACCTTTCCTTTACCTATGCTACAAATAGTAGAAATAATTGAGAACAATGTTAGAGGTTACAAAATCATAGAAGAGGAACAAGGTCTATGTGTGGCAACGTGCTTGTCCTTATCCTTCAAAGAGGAAGGTGTAGAGGATAAGGAAAATTGTTGCATGCACATAGAGGCCTTCATAAAAATTGCATGAGAAGAAGGCAAGGAAAAAACATTAGGGGCCATGATACCTGTCTTTTACCTATAATATTCCCTACATAATAAGTCTCCATAGGGTGATAAAGGTCCAATAGGGGTGGGCCAAAAATGACTTAGAGAGAATCCACCACGCGACATGAGTGTTTTATATCCAATATCCTAAATAGTATGCATTGTGCCATCATGGGGGAATTTTAAGCATTTGTGGACAAATGAAGAAATCACATTCATGGTGACTAGCCATTGAATGCCTAATCTTACCTTCAATAGGTCAAATTTAGGAATCATAAAAAATGGGACATCAACATATTTAGGCCCAACAAGGACCGACAAAGAAATGGAACCAATCGGGGGCACACAAAATCCATCATGAGTAGTATAGTGGTATTTGAATCCTCATACTTATCCTTATGTAAATTATTGATAAAGAGGGCACCTCTCATAATAATAATGACCCGACTAGCAGGGTCAACCATAACAACAGTTATGATGTTACCATTGAATTGACCCAAGATGTAAATTAGAGAAGGCTCCCTATTAAGAGGCAATTCATGTGGTGTAAAGGTTATGTCAGGAACATTTTATACACAACTTGGAGGAAAAATAGAAGTGAAGAAGACCATGTTCATGTAATTAGAAGGAATAGGATCAAAAGATGAGGGAGTAGATGTTATCAAGTTAGCAGAATGAGAAGGGAAGGGATTTGTGTAGATCTTTAGTTGGTTGTTAGGCTTGGCTACATATTTGTTTGAGTTTTACTTCCCACCATTGAGCCGAGTGGTACCTTTATCTATGTGGTCTTGGAAAACATGTTGAAGATGCACAAAGTGTCCAGTATCATGACTAGGCATGTGGTGGTATTGAAAAAACTTTTGTGCATCATACCATCTAGGATAAGGTTTAGATAGTGGTATAATTTCTGGGAGAGTGATTAAATGATCTTTTAATAAATTTTGAAGAACATTAGTATAAGAATCATATAATTTTGTGAAGATTATATTGCATCCTATAGAGTTCTTTTTGGTAGGAATGGAAACCACATTCACTATTGATTTATTTCTCTTAGGCTCTTCAAAAATAGACACAACTAATTGATTATCAAGATAGGAAGATGAGGAGGAACCCTCGTACTATGTCACCATCTACTGCTAATCTCTTAATGCAATACATAGATGACTGAAAGAAGCAAATTTCATTAAGAACATTAAAATCTAGTAGAGCAAAGAATATTGGGGAGAACATGGATTGTGTAGACACATAAAAATGACCTAGTCCTGCAAGCTTCATTTTTCATCTTTTGTCCTAGCATAATTATGACATCTTAATTATGTCCTTGGTCCACATTCGACTATTAATTAAAAATTCATGATTATTTAATTAATTCGTGTCTATTGTATTCTTCATGATTATTAAATAAATAAATTTTATTTATTTATTCAATACGTCACTAATTGTCTAATTCTTCTCATACTTAAATAAATTTCTTAATTTATTTAATTATCTTTATTCATTATGTCTTCCTGATTATTAAATAAATGAATTTTATTTATTTATTTAATGTCACTAATTCTCATAATTAAATATATTTATTAATTTATTTAATTATCGGTCATAATCCTCTAAATTAAATAATTATCTTTAATTATTTAATTACCTAATTTAACATTTCTCTCATTTTAAATAAATTAATTGTTTAAACTGATTTCATTTTATTAACTGTCACTTCATTTTAGTAAATAATCTAAAAATCAATTATTTATTGTCACACAAAATCCATATTTTGAATTAATTTAATTCAAAATGGTAATCTTCTTCCAAAAATCAAGTAATTGAGAAAATTCTTGATTTTTCAAAATTGCTTTTCAGTTCAACCTTTATCCTCTTGATTTTTAAATCTTACAAATCAAAGAGTCTTTATCTTCTTGATTTTTAGAAATCTTTATCTTTTTAGCTAATTATCACATTTATTCTCGATCGCCGATTCGATTTTCTCAAATGACATATTGACCACTCATTTAATAAATTTTCCCTAACCCTAATTAGGGATTGTCACATGAAATCTCATTCACTAATTTTAGGCTTATGTCAGCTTTCAATCTTGTCCATCCGTCCAAAATTGCATTTTCTATAAAATGCCAATTGTGCTCATAGTTTGGGACCACTTCATTATTATAGACATTTATGCTTATATTTTACTTTGCATTTAGCTTATTTACTTTGATTATTTACTCATAGGCATAGTCATTTGTCATAGGCATTTAATCATCAAATCCTTCAAAACTTGCAAAGGGCTTGGTCACAATCATTTGCTTACACACACAAATCTGAGGGAAACAATCATACACTGCAAGCTAGAAGGTGCTATGGAGGTGAATCATGGAAGCAACAAATATTTGGTATAATTGTTTATGTTTTAAGCTTTCTTTGTATTCCATAGTTTCTTTGGATTTTGTTTATTAATCTAATCTACTAACATACCTGCAAATAACCCTTTGATACATTGGTGAACCCAACAATTTTTTTTGCACACACATTGCCATACGGTTTTCGTGAATTTTTTTTTGCAAGTTTAGATAAACATACATTTGTCAAAGACTAAAAATCAAAGAAACTCCTAACAAGTGTTTTTGTAGATTCGAGTGTCCAAGATTTATTTCAAAACATCATTTTTATTATTTTTAGATTAGAGAATATTTCGTTTGGTGCACATAAAATGAAGATGCTTGCAATACTATCTGACTGTGTTTGAAAGTGGTAGGCAAATATGCTCTCACCCTGTGCAAACTAAGTGATCAGAACGCTAGAACGACTTTGTTTCTGTGTAACCCTAATGCAATAATTGTAGTATCCTCTCCCCTTGTGCAATCATGCAATCCTGGGTGTAAGAGAAAAGGTTATTGCCTCTAGAAATTGGGCCTGCCAGGGGATTTCATCACCTCTAGGCGACTCAAACCAGCAATGAAGCTAAATCCAAGCTACCCTCGACCAGTATATAAATGTGAATCTTAAGGGAAAACCTAAGATTATGATTGCGGATATGTCATACGGACCAAGTAGTACTCCCCAAAACCCTGTTGAGCTTAACCTCTTTAGGTTGGAGTACCTCCTAAACAAAGATTAATCTTGTGCCCCATGTATGGCCACTCAAACAAGGGTCCCGAATTAAACACCTTTGTGTAGTAGCCAAAAACCTTCTATTTGCTAGCGCAACACCGTTCGGTGTGAAGGCATCCACATCTTCATAGTCTATAGTAGAGGTGATCAATCTGCCATGAGAGTTTCATGGGGGTTGGAAGTTTGGTTGGCCTAAGAAGAGAGTGCACTATAAGGGGAAGCCCGTCCAGCCAAGCTTCTGAATTCACATGCTACTAATATGCTACTATGGAAACCCACGTGGAATCTAGTGAATATTATCCTGGCCTAACCATAGGATTGTGCTAGTCTTATTTGTGTTTGGTTACATTGAAAATATCGTGCTTTCCAAGTGTTTTCTAGATACTGAAATGAAACAAACAACATTCAAACATCTAGAAACAAACTGTCAAACTTTAAACAATTTGAGTTTTTGACCACAAACATTAGAAATTTGACTTTTTACATTCTGTAACACATTTGTTAAAACATAATTGCTCTATCGCACCTCATTTTCCAGCTTTTGCAATGCATCTACTCTACTCAAACGCATCTTCTAATCCAAACAATGCATTTGCCTGTCTTGAAACACATTTTCCATCTGTAAAGCTGCATCTGCAACACTGCACTGAATTTGACATCTATAAAGTCGCATTTGCAACACTGCACCACATTTTCCATTTCTTTTGCAACATTTGATCACTACAATGTATTTGCTGCCTGTAATGACACAATTTCCTAATAGAAAACCAAACACTATCCCAAACGAGAATTTGAGTCCAGACACTTTACCCTACTTTCAAACATCTTTTTCAAAAAGTCTATTAGAAACTAGAACTAAAATTGCTCAAAATGTCCATCATTTGCATTCACTAGCTTGCTTCTCGTCCATAGGTTTAAATTTCCAATTTTTTAGTTGCATTCCCTAGGTGTGATAATCGTCAATTCTATCACAAACTTTTCCTTAGGCTTTATCTTGGAAAACTTTGGATTAGGCCAACTCATCACACTTTGTAAAACCATTTTTTCAAAACTAGGTTATCTTGGGACATAGTCATTATTCCTTTTTTTAGTCATTGTCCTTTTTGCGAGAACCTCCAACTCAATAGTCTAGTTAGGAAGGCTCGCTCATCATTTGAACCTTGTCACTTAGTCCCTGTAGAAAGTCCTTTTGATAATGAAAATTGAAACATAAGTCAAGCATAGAGTGGTTAAGCAAAACCTTTCTCCCAATATTGTCCAAACTTAGTCCTCATTTTAAAACTTAGACTTTGCATTGTCCATCTCTAGTCCTCATTTTGAACTTAGACTTTGCATTAATCATTTTAGTCCTTAGTCAACATTATCATCTTAGTCCTCCTTTGGCACTTCGACCTTGACAACCTTGGCTTCTTTCCTTCATCATTTCCTTAGGCAAATATCATCATCACCTTGCATTGCCATCTTTTATTCAAAAATACAAAAAATTTAGTGTCATAACTTGTCATTCTAGTTTTCATTTCAAATTCATCATTTCCTTTAGACAACATTGTCACATTGTCATCCCTTATTATGAAAAATCCAAAAACATAGTCTTGCATTTTCATCCTTTATCACAAAAAAAAAAACATAGGCTAGCATCATCCTTATATTTAGTTACCATTCTCATCACTCTCATTTGAGCAATTTCCTTTTTATGGTGGAAACTAGACTCCAAAGAAAGAAAAGACAAATGGAAAACTTTGGAAAAGATTCCAATTCCAACATCATCAATCACACGTATGACCCAAATTGGACTTTTGACAACCCATTTAGCGACACAAATACTCAACCTCTCATCACCATACCACCCTCATCAAACAATCCCTTTGAACCATTCTTACGTAAGGATGAATATGGACAAATACTTGAGGAAAACCTAGAGGTAGTAGCACAAGATCCAGAGGTGGCCTTTTTTGGAGAACAAATGGTCTTATATGACAGAGAAAAATATTTGGCCATACTTTTAAGTCAAGGAGCTAAATTACCCCATGGGTTCGACATTAATACTTTGAGATCGACATCTCTTGACCATAACGTCAACAATACACATAACATGTCCAATAGTGGTCAACCTCCAAACAACACAAGCAATACCTTCTTTGATGCTACCTTGCAAAATGTTACAACTACCATGAGTGCTACCTCTAACATTCCAAGCAATTCCAATTCCATCAACGCAACATCCATTGGAGGAACACAGTCTATCACACTACCCACAATATCCACAATATCATCACAATTGGCTGGAGCCACCTTTGGGTCCTCAGAAATATGGGAAAGTTATTCCAATCTTCTATTTACCACTTCAGTAAATGCCATGAGGGCAACATAAAGCCATACAAATCCTCCATTGATGACTGCATCTAGTACCATGAGTGCATCCTCATCAAATCCTTGCATTGGTACCTCACTTAATCTTTTGGGAGGAAGTAAATGACATCTCCTTATTCAAGTAGCACAACC
This sequence comes from Sequoia sempervirens, assembly GCA_007258455.2. Lineage (NCBI taxonomy): Eukaryota > Viridiplantae > Streptophyta > Pinopsida > Cupressales > Cupressaceae > Sequoia > Sequoia sempervirens. The sequence continues at coordinate 20,204 of VDFB02340041.1, forward strand.
AAATGTTAACACGTCAACAAAGCTTAATGCCATCACCTCCCAAGGACAAAATACAAACATTCCCCTTGTACAATCCCAACAATTTGGACAAGACAATCAAAACACTCAACCCATGGCATCATTCGCACATCAAAGTATTCATGGTTGCCATATTCCCCAAATATCGACCCAAATGGCTGGGGGACACATTCTGACATATTCATCCCATATTCATACCCACCAACATGTCCCCAATCCAAAATTTCAATAGCAATAACACGCAAATCAGAACACATCATATGTGCCACAACAACACATCCCTCAACAACACACCAACATCCACTCACAACAAATGGGGCCACAAATGACCCTATAATCGATGCCTTTCAAGCAAACCTGATAGTTCTAGAGAAGACCATAGAAAACATACAAGCATCCAACAAGAAATCACAAGTGTCATATGATTTATCCGTATATCCCTTTGACATGAACTTATACATGTCACCATTTCCTCCGAGATATGTGTCACCAAATTTTATCAAATATAGAAGAAAGACAAACCCTATTGAACATGTCCAAGAATTCACAACCAACTATATGGATGTCACCTATGAACCAACTTACTTGATGAGACTCTTTTCTAAAAGTCTTGTAGGTCCTCCACTCAAAAAGATATCCAAACATGGGATGAACTTAAACAAAAATTCATAAAAAAATTACTCATACAACATTGACATGAACACCTTTATTACTAGCTTATGTATTCTTATGCAAGAGGACGTTAGTGAAAGATTCATCCCATTCTTCCAAAAATGGAGAAGTCTAGCTAGTTGTTGTCATATTGACATACCCGAAAAGGAAAAGTTTGACATGTTCGTTCAAACACTTCTAGGCCCCTTAAAATATGGATTGCAAGTACATTGTTCCACAACTTTCACAGACCTAGTCGAAAAGGGTGTCCAAGTTGAGAAAGCTCTTATTGCAAAAGGAGATCTAAAATATGGTCCTAAAAACACAACTGTAAATCCTCTCATGGAAAAAAATAAGTATTGGGTCAAAAATAAACACGTTACTAATGATGGTGTTGTCAATGCCAAGGCTATCAACAATATGAGTCATGTATTGGCTCTAAAAGGGGTTCAACCACAAAACAAACCAACAATGATATTGACACCCCCTACCAACACCATCCTAGACAACCAAAATGGTCAAAATAGTCAAGGTCAGGGACAATTCTGCCAAACAAGACAATTCACAAAAAGACAAACATACTCAGCTTTGGGAGAACCAATTGAGGATGTCCTTAAGAAGCTCCTCCAAAATGGTCTCATCACGCTTGAAGAACCTAAACCGTATGACCCAGGGCAGTTTAAACCATCATGGTGGGATGATAATTCTTTTTGTGAGTACCACTAGGCTAAAGGACATAAGACATCATCTTGTCGACAACTCAGAAATATTGTGCAAGATTTTATTGAAAGTCGAATAATCGAATTGGGTGGGCTACAATTTCCATCAAATGTTGACTATACCATTCATAAGAACCCATTGCAAGAATATGGTTCTAATAACACTTCCACATCAGGTCCTAAGACAAACAATAATCAATCTAATTACGCCCACGCCAAGTATGACTATTCTAGTGAACCTAATATAAACAATGTCCAAATTGATAATGAGTTTTTCAATACCATCACAGTCAAAATAGCACCTCAATGCAATGCCACTACTCGAAGCAGAAAGATTATTGTAGCTGGTCTGCCTCCTGATAGGCAATCTAAGATCACCATACTTGGTCCATCTCCTAAACAACTGCAACCTAACTCATTTGCAAAGCAGTGGAAACCCAAGAGTTAGTTTAATCTTATCGACCAATTAGGAAAAACCCCTACGAAGATTTCCAAACTTGAGCTACTTCACATTTCTCCCACGCATAAGGCTATACTGGATAAAACCCTGCAAGAGTCATCCATCCCTAAGGATATTGATGTCAACCAATTTGAGACTATGGTGGGATACCTCACTAAACTTCACCACGTCACGTTTTCTGATCAGGATTATTCGTCACCTAGGACCAACCATAATGATGCACTACATATCAAAACTTTCATCCATAAGCACAAGGTCAGAAGAGTTTTAGTAGATGGAAGAGTAGGGTTGAACATATGCTCCTTAAAACTAGTTAAGGCTCTAGGATTTTTTGATGCATGCATAGATCCTACAAAGAGCATAGTCATAAAAGCATATGATGACGAGGAACGTTCTTCTAGAGGCGTTATTTCTCTTCCTATCAGAGTGGGACCAATCATTGTGGATACAACTTGCCAAGTCTTGGATCTAGAGTTACCTTACAACATCTTGCTCAGTCGCCCATGGATTCATGCCCTAAAATCCGTTCCCTCCACATATCACCAATTCTTGAAATTCCCATTTGACGGCACAAAAATCACCATATATGGAGACCCCGACCCTTTTCAATATTAATGTACCAACCTAAGGGGTATTTCCAAAAACTGAGTGCCCATCAACTGAGAAACTCCTAGCTCTTCTTCTTCTAAATACATTGACCCATCCACACTCGCATCATCATCCATGCCCACTCCATCCACATCTTCCACCACACCACCATCTTCCACACTTCCTAAGGTTGAGCCCACTGTCAAGATCTAGGACCTAAGCTGTGGATAATTCAAATTGTATACGGCTTATAACATCGTGACAATACCCAAGTTGCCAAAGATCTATGGTAGACCATGTTTTAGAATGGAACCCAAAGAAATTTTTCAAAGTTCCACCAATTTTTTTTTTCATCAAATGGGGAGACATGAGCAATGAGGACATTTCCAATCTTATAGGATGGTTCTATAAAGAAATGGCAGACCTCCCCCCATTACCAATTAAGAAATATGTCAAGAGATATGACATGATGAAGGCTAAGGGATATGGTGGAACTAGTGGCCTAGGCAGACATAAAACTGGATGAAGAGAGCCCATAGAATCTTTGAAAATACCAAAGTATCTTGGATTAGGGTATGGATTTCCCAACAATGACGACCGACGTACCAATGGACTTTCGAGTGAGTGCGTGCATGCTTCAGAAAGTGTCAAGACCATTAAGGAATCTGTTGTGCATGTTTTGCACACATGCCCCGCCATAAGTAAGGACCCCCTTTCTTTTCTTTTTTTTTTCGCTCTTGACAGGCTGCTTTGCTCCTATCTTGTTTTGCATGCACCATTTTCCAAGCCAAAATTGGTCATGTGCCTTCAAATGATCAAATTCCCCTTACCAAATACACCTACTTAGAGTATTCAAATCCACGGAGAAATAAAGTTGTCTGTCCCTTTTCTACCTTTTGTCTTGTTCCTGCTGTTTTAGAAACATCCGTGGACCCCTGTCATTCTGGTTTCCACATCTTTGACTTTGGGGCTAACTTTTTGGAGGATTTGGGAAGTGTTTGGGGTCCCTAAGTGAACTGCCAAGGTTTCGTCAACATTCCGTTAAGTTTCAATAGTTTCAAAACTTTCCCTCCAGAATTCCCTTCCTCCTTGGCTGTTTAGAAACATCCGTGGACCCCCGTCGCTTCCGTTTCCACATTTTTCACTTTGGCGGCAACCTTTTTTGGATTTGGGGTGTGTTTGAAGTGCGTAAATAAACTGCTAAGGTTTCGTCAACATTTCGTTAAGTTTCAATGGTTTCAGAACTTTCCCTTCAAAATTCCCTTCCTCCTTGGCTATTTGAACAGTCTGCACTTCGCCGCCTCCCGCTGAATTATTTTGACTCAGTAACCTTTTTGATTGATGTGTTTTGCGTATAAATGAACTGCCGTTTTAATAATGTTCTCGTTTCGATGGTTTCAGGAAATTTCCTCGAATTCTTCTCCTCGCTGTTTGAAACATCCTCAGGACTGCCGCCTCGCGTTTACACATTTTGACTTTTTAGTCACCTTTAATTTGATGTTTGATGTAAGCGAACGAACCGCCATGTTTCTATCAAAGTTTGTTGCGTTTCGTGGTTTTCGGAAGTTTCGCCCCTTTTGTTGTTTTTTAACATCCGGCGGTTAATTTTCCCTTCCGCCTCTCCGTTTAGTCTTTCAGGAGCATTTCCGGACTCGCTTTCCATGGTTGTTTTGAATATCTGCAGCCACCTCCTCGTTTCAGAGTTCGCCCTCCGGTCGCTTTTGACCTCCACCTTCAGACTATTTTGAACATTCGACGGCCATCTTCCTTTCCTCGCCTCCAGAATCTCCGCCAGTTCCTCTCAGAGCTATTTCCTCGCGTCCGCCCCTCCTGGTTGTTTTGAACATCCAAGAGCCTCCTCTTCCCCTCGGTTCTTTGAACATCTGAGCTCCGCCTCCTTTCCCTCGCTTTGAACATCCTGAAGCTCCGCCTCTTTCCTAGCTATTTTGAATATCCGCTATTCGGGCCCTTTCCCGGTCATTGCTTTCGCCGTCATTTTCCGCTTTCTTTTCTACCGTTTTTCCACTTTCCGGCGCTTTGCACCCTTGAAGCTAATAATATTAATGTTTATGGGTCTAAATGAGTCTAAATATGAATATCAAAATATTTTGATGATGGCTTTGATAGATCTAACAGAATTCTCAGGGTTTGATTGATATTTTCCCTTAACTCATTTATAATGCACTTATTTATCTCTCATGTTTCTTTTGCGGTGGAGTCAAAAAAGCATCTCGGAGGAGGGTTCATCGGAGAGGCCCATTGAGGGAGTTGTCCTACCTTTTTCTAGATGATGATGATTTCTAAAGAGTTTTTTGCCCAAGGCCACCAATCCATTGATGCCAATCATCGATGGGCTCGGTTGATCAAAGGAAGAACACTGCAAGCACATCAAGCAAAAGACAATTTTCAGGCAGTTTCAGCTACAGTGAAAAGGGAAATCAGCTAAATGACGAAATTGCTACAGTGACTGGCACTAGATGACAAAACAGAGAAAAGACAAGGAATGTATTTTAAATTGCTAGTTAATGTGGGGTAGGTGAAACCCTAATGTAATTGAATTTGGGTCATTCGTTGCAAATTGATCCTAGCCATTGATTTGGGCTTTGGAAAACTATAAATAGGGGCTTGCCCCTCATTTGTAAGGGTTGGAGAGCTGTTGTAAAAAACATTTTGCAGCAATAGAAGACAGTATTGCATAATTTTATGGATGTTTTCTTTGATTTTGCTCATCTTGCATGCATGGTTCTACTTCCATATTAATTTTAGTATTAGTTTTCTTGAATGGCTGTCATGATGGTGTTATTATAGTATTTGATGAACTTCCAGCTCATACTTTTTGTGGTTCATTGATGATGAATCACTTTGCAAAGCTAGTCTGAGCCTTTTTCCTTTATTGCTGCAACTTAGTTTGATTGCATGTACATGATGTGTGTATGTGATGTGAAAATTTGCAGTCCTTAGAAGATTGCACTGGTTTTGTGTAGCTGTAGGTTTCTCTTGGTCAAGAAAAACCCAGTTTAGGGAGTTTCTCTACTGCAGCAGCCACCATTATTATTGTTCATTCATAGCTTAGGATTAGAATAGATTTCTTAACCCTTCTCCTTTTGCTATTTTTTTTAATCCTTGGTTAGAGTAGGACCCAAAGCATCACCATGAAGCTAAATCATATGAACTTGATGAGTTTCAGCTTGTTGTTTTGAGTGGACAGCCACTGTTCATTCACTTCTAACACTTTGAAACTATATTTGAAAACCCAACTTTTCATGCTTTGTAACTCATCTGTAAGACTGCCTTGTGATTCCAACAAATCACATCAAACAACTGAGATATTCTAAGCACTGTCAAGACCTGACATTAGAGACCTTGAGATAGTGTTCTGCAATCTGATTGTGGAAGATTATCTTTCAAGAGAGGTAGTGCATCTATGCATTACCTATGTTGAGAAGTGCATAAAAAACACACCAACAAAACTGGCGCTAGAATGAGGGCATAACATGTTGAGGCTACAAAGATGAAAGTTGGAAATCAAAAAGAGCACTTTCAAAGAAGAAATTTGAGATAGGGAGATCTCTTTTAATACTAAAAGTCAGAAAATTTTAAAGGCAAGTAGAAACTAAGTCGAAATGGAGCAGAATGCACAAATTGACATCACTCAACTACATGCAGATTTTAATAAGAGATTGAAGAAGCCATTGCAATAGTTTGCATTGGCGGATAGATGTCGGGTCCATTGCACTCGCAGGCACAATGAGTTGGGGTGTCTGACTTTTTTGAACATAATTGAAAAGGTCTTGCAAGGAGAAATCCCCTTCTAGGAAATCTATTTGCCTTTAGCCCTTGCAGATTCGAAGGAAGAATTGACAAGCATGGAAGCCAAGGCATTCAAGGAGCTAATCCAAGAACATTTGAGCAGCAAGGATGGACCAAGATTGAAGGAAGTACTAATGGAAAGTTGGTGTAGATTTCACAATACACCACATTCAGAAATTATGTGTCCATCATGTGACAACAACATTGTTCAAGCCAAGGGTTGTTTGGACAAGTTGGAGCAGCCAACTCTCAATGAGGAGAAGTTATCCAATGAGGCAGAAGAGTTTTCAACATCTGGAGGACAGCAAAATAAAGATGAACCAAGAAATTTGACACAAGTTGGTGTTGGGACAATAGACATAGAAAATGAAAACCAAGAGGGAGGAGTTGAAAGTCTTGGGACAGCAAAGTGCATCGATGAAAATCTGATTGTAACCAGTTCAGTAGGCTTCCCCTCCATCGAAGAAAAGCAATCCTCCACTCAAGAAGAGGAATGAACGGCAATTGAAGATGAATTAACAAAATTTGCAGCAGTATATGCTAGGACAACCAACACAGATGCTGAAAATCAAGAAGAGGAGGCTGAAAGCCTTGGGGCAGTAGAAGGAGATTGTCAAAGCATAAGCAAAATCAAATTGGAAGACCTCTCCATCTATAATGATAGTGATCAAGAATCTAAAAATGCAGATTTGGAGTGGGAACAATCACTCACCATGGCTGTCTACCATCAAGCTTCTTCTTTAAGTGATGATGAGGACCCGATCATGGAGAGATATGACCAGCTCATCTCCAGGTTGGTAAAGGATTGGTCAGAGCTGAAATACCAAGTGGACTTGGAGGTGTTGTTGCTACCGAATTGGTGCAGACTTCATGATTCATCACACTCAGAGTTCACATGTGAATTGTGCCAAGAAGCCATTAAGAAAGTCAAAGAACAAACAATGATGCCAAGTGCCCGACCTCCTCTACTTGCTGCCCATATCGAAGAAGAAGACCAAAAGTCTGAATCAAGTGATGGCTTAGCTGAAGGCAGACCTCAAGAGGATGTTGGGACAGCAATAGAAGAAGGACAACAATACAGTCTCAGATTTTTGAGCGATGAAGTAAATCAAGTGGGAATGTTGTCTACCAGTCACTGAGGAGTTCTTCCTCTTGAAGAGCAGTTGTGTACCATGGATGATGGGCCTTTTAGCGAGTCTTTGGAGGGAAATTGTGAAATAGACTTTGGTCCCCTTGATGAGGTTCCATCAATTGATGACTTCTTTCCATTGGGAGTTGTACTATGAAGGTATGCTCATGCCAAGGAAGAGCACATCCCAGAAGACGGTAGCGATGAATACATACTCCTTGAGCCCTCGAATAGTGATGCACTAGAGTTTCCAAATTGCGAGAGGAGCTCCTTCTCCCTTTACAGTGATAGTGAGCAAGAGGAAATGAGTCAACGTCATGATGAGATGCATGAATAGCAAAAAGAAGAAGACAAAGGTGGGGGTGCTGAGATAGTTGCTAACAGAGATGAAGCACTTGACTGACTACAAGATGCAACTTGGAGTCCTTCTGCCATGATCGTTGTTGATCCTCCTTCGTATTCAAATGGCTACAATAGAATAGATTTGTGCATGTCATTGTCCCACGATGTTGAACACCACATAAATAAGGATAGCCCTTGGGGAAGGAGATGAGACAACATGCTGCCCCTTGGGGACAGTAACCAAGTGGATCCCAAGTTTGCAGATGATCAATGTGGAGAGGTATTTCTTTTTGAATAAATGCTAACCAGGGCTATAGGTTCCATTGGTAGATTGGAAGAGTTGTTTTCTGCCCCATCCTCCCAGCCTTATACAAGCTTAAGGTCCACAGTGCTGCACCCTCCACCACGCCCGCCCGAGGCTGCCAATGCAATGATCAATGATGTGCTTGTTCTCAACTGTCCAACGCTGCCACCTCTATGTGATGACATCCAAGTTCTATCCTTCCTTGCTCCAGTTAATTTTCATAGATGCACTTATTATTTTGATTATGGGAATGAGGGAAAATGAACATGTTTATGGATTAATCATGGGTTCAACGAGCCTCCTCAATTGCTGATTTTTCATGATGACATGATTGAACTTGAGTGTTGCAATGTTGAACTTCAGATAAATTTGCATGGTTAAGAACGATAACGATTGCCTATTTGCTTGTACATACATTGCAAAATCCAATGAACGTTAATGTCAGCTTGCGCTGCCTGAACATAGTTCATTGTAAATATCTTTGTACATAGCCCGTTTTGAGTAGTATAGGTTTCTTGTAAATACTCTGCTTTCCTGCTTTTCTTAGGTTAGTTGGTTTGTGTAGGTTGCTTTCTTTGTTTGATTTTTGTTTGCTTTCGCTTTGCCGTTGCTTTGCTCAAGGTCCCTCTACTTTTAGCTAGGCACGTTTGTGTGCACAACAACCATACTTATTGCCTGGGGTTGTTTTACGTATTTCTTTGTCAAAATCTAATCAAGTCTTTAGAGTGGATGGTGAAGGTCTTCTGTTAGTGTCAAGCGATCTGGGTGTTTGATTCAAAGAGGATAAGTTGTTGGTTTAGTCCAACTCTAACGTATTCTGAAATCTTACAGCTCTTACACATCTTAATAATTTGATGGTCACTATAGGGCCTTTTGTGAAGTCTAGTTAAGTGAAAAATCTAAAATTCTCCTCCAGTGCCACTATGATTCTCAACCTTGAGCGCAAGATTCAATGCTTGCAGGTTGAAATAAAAGAGCTAAAAAGAGAAAAGAAAGAAAGAAAGAAAACATTGAAAATTAAAAGAAAGAGAAAATTCAACTTTTCGGGGGTATCCGAGCAACTCTACCGGGGCTATGGACGCCTAGCTGGCAGTAGAGCAATGTTTGAGAGAATCACAACGACAACCTCTTCAAAGCTATGGACGCCTGACTGGTAGCGAGACAATGTCCCAGATGCTTTTGGAGTTAGAATAAACTACATAGTTTAACTTGATAGAGCTTGGGTTTCTGTAGCAACCGAAGGATGAGAATTAATGCAATTGCACACACTTGGATTTTTAGCATACTGAAGGTTGGGTTGGCTAATGGTTTTGATCCTTTGGTTGGGTATTTGGTTTGTTTTCTCTAGCGTGAAGGTCAAAATGAGAGATTATGGGTTCGTGATTCCAGTTTGTCATCAAAATGTTCTGGAGCATTTCCCCAATGAGTCGCCATTTGTTGTACATGTTTTGCACACACGCCCCGCCATAAGCAGGGACCCTCTTTCTTTCTCTTTTTTTTGCTCTTGACAGACTGCTTTGCTGCTATTTTGTTTTGTGTGCCCCATTTTCTAAGCCCAAATTGGTCATGTGCCTTCAAACGATCAAATTCCCCTTACCAAATACACCTACTTAGGGAATTCAAATCCACGGAAAAATAAAGTCGTATGTCCCCTTTCTACCTTTTGTCTTGTTCCTGCTATTTTGGAAACATTTGTGGACCCTTGTTGGTCTGGTTTCCACATCTTTGACTTTGGAGCTAACTTTTTGGAGGATTTAGGATGTGTTTGGGGTCCTTAAGTGAACTGCCAAGGTTTTGTCAACGTTCTGTTAAGTTTCGATGGTTTCGGAACTTTCCCTCCAGAATTCCCTTCCTCCTTGGCTATTTGGAAACATTTGTGGACCCCTGTTGCTCCCGTTTCCACATTTTTGACTTTGGGGCAACCTTTTGATTTGAGGTGTTTGAAGTGCATAAATGAATCGCTGCCTTTGTTTCAATGTTCCGCTAAGTTTCTCATGGTTTTGGGAAACTTTCCTCTAGAATTTCCTTCCTCCCTTGGCTATTTGAAATATCTGCGGGACCTTCACCCCTCGCGCTTCCAAATTTTGACTTTGGGGCAACCTTTTTTGGATATGGGATGTGTTTCAAGTGCGTAAATGAACTGCCAAGGATTCCTCAACGTTCCATTAAGTTTCGATGGTTTCAGAACTTTTCCTTCAGAATTCCCTTCCTCCTCCGCTGTTTGGAAACATATGTGGACCCCCGTCGCTCCTGTTTCCTCAATTTTGACTTTGGGGTCAAAATTCCTTTTTGATCTCGATGCTTGATGTTTAAACGGAACTACCATGTTTCACAAAGTTTGTTGTTTCGTGGTTTCGAGTTTCGCCTCTTTTGTTATTTTTGAACATCCGGCTGCCACCTCTTCCTCGACTGGAGCTCCTGGGCCTCCATGGCCGCTGAGTCCGCTTCCATGGCTATTTGAACATCCGGCGGCTACCTCTTCGCCTCGAGTTCTCACTTCCATGGCTATTTCTCTGACTTCGCTTCTTTTCGGTTGCTTTTGAACATCCGGGCCGACGGCTATCTCTTCGCTTCAACCTTATTTTCAGGAAATTGCGCTGAATATTCAGTTTTCCCCGAGCCAGCGGAATTCAGCTTTACCTCTCTACACGCTCGCCGAACCGGAATATCTCTTCCTCGTAATGTTTAACATCTGAGCTCGCTTCCTTTCCGGCGACATCCGTCGATGATTTTGTTTATTTCACTGTTCCGTTTTTTCCGCACCGTCTTCCCATTTCCCTCTAGCGCTCGTACCTTTGAAGCATGCATTAATGTTTATGGCCCAAATGAGCTCCAAATATGAATATTAAAATATTTTGATGATGCATGGATAGATCTAACATGGAATTTGTAGGTTTGACTGACATTTTCCTCAACTCATGTATAAATGCACTTACGACACTTCGTGTTTGCAGGAGTCAAGAAGCCTTCCGTAGATCTATCGGAAAGGCCCATTGAGGGAGTTGTCCTACCTTTTTCCAGATGATGATGATTTCTAAGGAGATTTCTACTTGAATTAGGGGCCACCAATCCATTGATGCCAATCATCGATGGGTTCGTTTGATCAAAGGAAGAACACTGCAAGCACATCAAGCAAAAGACAATTTTCAGGCAGTTTCAGCTATAGTGAAAAGGGAAATCAGCTAAATGATGAAATTTCTATAGTGACTGGCATTAGATGACAAAATAGAGAAAAAACAAGGAATGTATTTTAAATTGCTAGATAATGTGGGGTAGGTGAAACCCTAATGTAATTGAATCTGGGTCATTCATTGCAAATTGATCCTAGCCATTGATTTGGGCTTTGGAAAACTATAAATAGGGGCTTTCCCCTCATTTGTAAGGGTTGGAGAGCTGTTGTAAAAAGCATTTTGCAGCATTGCATGATTTTATGGATGTTCTCTTTGATTTTTCTCATCTTGCATGCATGGTTCTACTTCCATATTAGTTTTAGTATTAGTTTCTTAAATGGTTGTCATGATGTTGTTATAGTATTTGATGAACTTCCAGCTCATGTTTTTTGTGGTTCATTGATGATGAATCACTTTGCAAAGCTAGTCTGAGCCTCTTTCTTTCATTGCTACAACTTAGTTCGATTGAATGTACATGATGTGTGTATGTGATGTGAAAATCTGCAGTCCTTAGAAGATTGCATTGGTTTTGTGTAGCTGTAGGTTTCTCTTGGTCAAGCAAAACCTAGTTTATGGAGTTTGTCTATTGCAGCAGCCACCATTATTACTGTTTATTCATAGCTTAGGATTAGAATAGCTTTCTTAACCCTTCTCCTTTTTCTATTTCTTTTTATCCTTGGTTAGAGTAGGACCAAAAGCATCACCATGAAGCTAAATCAGATGAACTTGATGAGTTTCAGCTTGTTGTTTTGAGTGGGCAGCCACTGTTCATTCACTTCTAGCACTTTGAAAATGCATTTGCAAACCCAACTTCCCATACTTTGTAACTCATCCGTAAGATCGCCTTGTGATTCCAGCAAATCACATCAAACAACTGAGATATTCAAAGCACTGTCAAGACTTGACATTAGAGACCTTGGGATAGTGTTCTGCAATCTAATTGTGGAAGATTGTCTTTCAAGAGAGGTAGTGCATCTATGCATTACTTGTGTTGAGAAGTGCATAAAAAATACATCAATAGAATCCCTTACCAAAACTGACTCTCAAGATTGGGAATTTGGCTCCCAACAATCCTTAAGTGACTGTTGCCTTGATGATTTGTTCCTTGAAGCTGGGGAGCTTACCTCTGAACAAAAAATTTGGCAAATATTTAAAATTGATCATGCACCAAATAGTCACATTCCCATTTACCTTCCCCATTGAAAACTAGCCCCACCATTTGAACCCCATAACCATTAGTCGAATCCATCTGAATTGATAGATAACATTGCTACCCATGACTCTGAGTCCTTCACCCCTTTGACAACGAATATGAGACAAGTGAAGGGGAATATTGGATACAATTTGATATGGAATTGGATGATGACAACAACATCTTCAATGTCTCTGAATCTGTCAGCATGATTTTTGCATCCTCCCCTTAATTCACCAATGTTGATGATGGCATTTCCTTAGTCTACCCGTAACTAATCGATTGGCACCAACAAGGCCCGCCAGTCACGGAAACCTTTTAGAATGATGAGGCCATCACATAATTTATGGGATTACGTGAGGGCATACCCAGTGGTGATCACAAGGCTGGATTCACCATTGAACTAGATTGTGTAGCTTACTTTGGGGAGACTGCTCCGTCCTCCAGTCACAAAATTAAAAATAAGAATAAAGAAAAAAATGAAACGTCTTTAGGTGAAAACCGAAAGGCACCTTTTGATGAAAAAAAGGTAAAAACAAAGGACGTATTTTTGGGTCAAAACCTCTCTGAGGCGCCCAAAGATGGAGGATTGGACTTTCTCCCCATAACTCAAGACAAATCAACTATGCTCATAGAGGACATCATAGAAGACAACATATCAACCACAAAAGATCCCAAAATGGTCCTCTTTGTTGCATCCTTGACTGAAGAAGAGAAATCAAAATTTCACAAATTCTTTGCCGAACGTAAAATCAACTTCACATGGTCCTATGCAGACATGCTTGGACTAGACCTAGAACTGGTTCTGCACCATCTACCATTATTTCCAAATGCCAAACTAGTTAAATAGAAGCTATGCAAAATGCATCCTCAGGTTGCTCTATTAGTCAAGGCTAAGTTGAAGAAACTTCTACATGTTGGGTTCATACGGTCTATTGATTATGTTGAATGGATATCTAACCTAGTGCCATTAACAAAGCCTAATGGGATGATTTGAGTTTGCATATATTTTAGAGACATAAACAAGGCATGTCCAAAAGATGAATTTCCGCTACCAAATATAGATATCATCATTGATATCACAATAGGATACGAGATATTTTCCCTCATGGATGGTTTCTCAGGATATAATTAGTTTCGTATTTCCCCCAAAGATCAACATAAAACAACATTCACTTGCTCTTGGGGTACATACTGCTAGAATGTCATGCTATTTGGTCTTTAAAATGTAGGCGCTACATATCAGAGGGCTATGACCACAATCTTTCATAACATGATGCATAAGATAATGGAAGATTACTTGGATGACCTTTTGGCTAAATCAGTAACAAGAAAAGATCACTTGAAGGTGTTAGACACAATTTTCAAGAGACTAGAAGAATACAAAGTCCAACTGAATCTTAAGAAATGTGTCTTTGGTGTAACATCTGGGAAAATTTTGGGATACATAGTGTCTCGAAGAGGCATTGAGGTCAACCCAACAAAAGTAAAATCCATCATGGACATGCCTCCTCCCAGAGAAATCAATGAACTCAAAACCTTACAAGGTAGGGTGCAATCTATTCAACACTTCATAGCACAATTGGTTGACAAGTGTCAACCATTCCAATATCTTCTATGCAAAGGCATCCCCTTTGTGTGGACAGATAAATGCCAAGAGGCCTTTCAGCAAATAAAAGATTACCTATTATCACCACCTGTCCTTATGCCTCCCATTCAAGGTAAACCTTTGATCTTATACATCTCAGCAACACCTTTCTACACTAGGGGCATTACTAGCACATAACGACCATGAGGAGAAATAAAGGGCCATATATTATATCAGTTAGACACTGATTGGGTATGAACTGAATTACACTTCAATTGAACGTGCTTGTCTAGCAGTGGTTTTTGCAGCCCAAAAACTAAGAAATTATATTTTGAGC